>JBAIZL010000393.1:4275000-4360000 GCA_036971475.1 Prosapia bicincta
ATTTAAATCCTGTTTGCATAGCTAGCCAGTAGCATAAAATAAGGTTATTTAATTTATTCTTTATCCCAATGCGCGTTTCGTACATTGTTAACATCTTTAGAGGGTTACAAACCTTCTCACTGGAGCTACGGAAATTGCCAAATCCCTTTGAAGCTGATAACGATTCATTAATGAGCATTTACCATTGAGGTGTTTTTTATCCCTTGATATATTTTACAAAAGTTTTGGTTCTAATGTGTTTACCTTAGAAAATATGTTTGTCCAAATCAAAATTAAAATCAGACTTACAGAAGCACTTTCGAATTTTATTCTAAATAGAAGACTGTATCTTGTGATAAGGTTATTATCGTCTCAAAGGGATGTGAAACATTGAGAAGGGTGTGAACCCCCGCTGGTCTTGGGAGAAGGGTTGAATACAAGTGTACACTCTACAACTTAATATTTACTTTAATTTAAACTTTCTCTGGTTACACCTACATTACTTTATTCCCGTCTATAGGTGTGCAGGGTCATTTGGAGTAACAGAGATTTATTTTACCCTAAAGTCCTAAAGCATGGTCACTTAGGATATAAGAAGGGTTAAGGAAGGGCTATTAAATTAATTTGGGATTTGAAAGTATGGAGAAAGCTCGGGTGGAGAAGTTCACTTCTTTGGATAGTTTTCTAAAACAATAGACAACTCAGAATTACAGGGTCAACATTTTCAGATGTGAAGACACTTCATCCGGACATATTTGTTTGTATAGTGTTGAAAGTGTTTTATCGAAAGCAAACACAAAGGCCCCGAAGGCACTTCGATCCAAACATTAACTAACCCACACCATAAAAACCCAGAAACTACATGTTCACGAAAATTCACTATCACCGATATATTTTTACCGTCTAGAATATGTCCTGTATAATGTTGGTTGGTAATTAAAAACATTATTTATTTAAAGATACTTGAAAATGTAGCAGTATATTACTCTTTCCTATGGTAGCGCTTACGCTTTTGATTATTGAGGTCGGCCATTTTGGGAGATGCGTTGTTACAACTACAGTAAGTCCTACTATAGGCTCGCGCTAACACACTAACATATGTTCAAGTATTTTAGTGAAAAACTAATAGCTCAAGCGGAGATGGAGTCAAATAACATTATTTATTTACCTAAAATTACGTTATTGTCACTTAATAATTTTAAAACAATAATAATAAAAGAGTAATAATATTAACTATAATGATGATGATGATAGTAATAATAATAATAATAGAAGCAATGCCAATAATAATAGTAATTCTTAATATTTACTTAATCACTATAACAATAGTTTATGACAATCCGAACTTTAAATTTAAAGTTCGAAGAGTCATAAAGTATTGTTAAAATGATTAATTAAGATTCACCGAACGTAATGGACTACAAAATTCAATAATATTTACTATTAAATGGCTGATTTGTTTAGTGGATAGAGTAAGCCTATTTGACTTCAAACCAAATAGTTCTGGAATTGATCCCAGATAGTGCCAAAGAATTATTCTATCCTTTTCATTTTCATCGCCGAGAATCTCTCATATAGTGAGGAAACGTTGCATTGTAGAGTTGCAAAATTAGTTCAGGAATGAGTATTTATTGTTACTACCTTGTACTGGTAGGCCTACTTAGATTGGGTTTTAAGACTTGGTTCTCTTTTGTGAGACTTCATCGTGAATAGTTCATTAAAATGACACTTTTATTCATATTTAAATTTAATACTTTATAATTGGCTGAATTAGGCTAATTATTAGAATAATAATGACTCCTTGTATACCACGGCTTAACATGGTATAGGAGAGCAGCATGGCGTAGGAGAGACAGTGTAAAGTGGCCTTGTATAGGTATTCAAGAAAGATAATGGGGCCACAATACCTTCAAACCCTCCATTTATTACCCTTCGTTTAACCCTAGGTACTTGAAAACAGGTCGAGTCTTCTTCACGGCTGAAAAAGAACAGAAAAATTCATTTACCCTACCAGGAATTGAACCCATAACGATTCAGTTTGTAGTCAAATACTCTAATCATGAAACAACTCTGTCGCCTATTAACAGATAATTATAATAAACACTTTTATCATTGCTAACAATTGATTAGTTTTAAGTAATTAAATAATTCATTATTTAGTATCTTACAAAACATTGGTTATTTTTCAATTCCTACAATTAGTACACACTCTCCCTATATATATTTATATACCTCAAATTATTATTCGTAAATAAAATACTTTCTATTCATCCACTTAAGTTCAAATACATTTTTTGAAACTTGTAGTGGATGACACTTGATATTAATACAGTTTTTTTCAAATACGATCATTAATTAAATTTAATTAATTAATTTTAATAATGAATTTCGTTTTCTATATTGGCACCTAATATTGTAATTCTATCTTATGTATATACATATTCATTTTAATTGTAATTATTGAATAAAGAGTAACTAAAATAAACTTTTTCTTTGTTGGCCTAAGTAAGAATTTACTTCATTTTTGTATACTACTTGTTTGTGTTTCAAAGGAAAAACACACTTTTTACGATAGATATGGATTTGGAAAGGAGATTGAATTTCAGGAAGAGTTAATATAGGGACATGAAACCCCTAGTCTTGAAGATAGGGAAGGATAATGGTTCGGGAGACCAGAGTCGGACCCCTCAGTCTACCTCGTCTAGTACGCTCTAGAAATTGTGTCGAAGAGTCAGCGCTACTATTCCCGCCTACGAAGCATAGGAAAGGTGTGTGAATAAACATAGTTAGGATTAAGGCCCTTACATTACGGCCCTTAGTAGAGGAGTTATTAAAGGGGGGCATGGTATCACGTGTACAGGATCGCGTGTCTGAAGCAGACCTACCCTGAACCACGGCAAAAATATCTTACTCGCCACCCCTTCTATTTTTGTGTTTTGTAAAGAAATAGATACGAACATAATATATTTCTAAAACATGGACAAACTTTGAGTAATAATTACCAACAAGCAGTCATCCTGAAGACCAATCAAACAGTGGCGGATCCAACCAGAGGGGATGTTAAAGCAAGATATCAGTAATTCACACTCAAGGCATGAAACTTTCAGATAGAAGAAGCTTGCTTTAAATGTAGCGTATATCTTAAAGAAGAGCCAACAAGATTAAACGATATTTTTCATATCTAATAATTTACACCATTGCTTTAGTGATACAAGATACATCACAGACTCGATTATCAGAATCCCGATTAACCGGTTAAACACATTCGAATCAAAGTTTGTTCACAGTTGCTCTAGAACAGTCCTGCTCAAAGTTTCTTGTGTGGAAGCCGTTAGTTATAAAATGGTAGTTGCGGGCCAACTGGCGAATAACCAAACAAGGGTATCATCGCCGTTACCACTTAGCCTAACCACGGTGCAACTCTCCGAACTGAGTTACTTAAACAATAGTTATTACCAAAAGTAACTTGAAAACAAGAAAATAGTGACTGCTCTTATCTACGGGAACAATATTATGAGCTATTCAACTAGAAAACTACAAATGTATGATATTATTTTTTCATTCCATTGCTTTAATTATTTTTGTGTTCAACACTGAACACATAAGAGGACCGCTTAAAAGTCTTGGTCGGGCCGAATATGGCCCAAGGGCAGTAGTATGGTTGGCGCTGCTCTAAAATCACCTTCATAAATATACTAACATAAAAAACATCACATTGTTGAAATTTTTAAAATTATTTGACTACTTTTCAACTATTATTAAATTTATATAAAATTAAAAATTTTAATTACAGTAGTACCAATAGCTAAAAACAAGGAATAAAAACTGTAACTGTGTGCGTCAAATAAACAGTACAGAAACAGTTGTAAGATTTTATTTCATTTCATTTTATTTTATTGAGATAGCTTTACAAACAAGTAAAAAGAGGCTAAATCGGATATAACATATTCTATTTGACCTCCGTTCAATTTGAAGCAACACTCGTACCGTTCTTGAAGGTTTTGCATCATCTTCGTGAAGATGGGTTGCTTCATGCTCTTTATACACATGGTTATTTTTTCCTGTGTACAATGGAGGTTGGTGGGTCATCACGGAAAATCTCCTTCATCATTGCCAGACAGGTATTGTTGGGTCGGGGGTTACCTGGCTAAAGGGAGTTTGTACTAAGGGACAGATGAAACCGTTGCCAGAAGTTTCTTGAAAGAAAGCAGTGTTGTCTAGGCAGTGTAGCTGGTTGCGCCATTTTGCTGAAACCGTTGAGAAAGAAAAGGCAGGTTTCCGGAATAACAGAATTTCCTGAGATCTCCTATAAAATGACCAAGAATAACTCTAAGTCTTAAAGAAGGCAACTAAAGCTGATTTAGTTTCAATACTGTTTATTTAGGAGCATACTGTAATTAGTACCGGTGACGCAATATATTCGCCAAACTATAAACATGAAATGTACATAGATTTCGAGTAAAAAAATTTCGAAACAAGTAGAAATTGCAGACCTTCTTATATCCGCATTTTAAATGTTCACTTAATTTTGCCGCAGCTCATGAAAGGGCATCACAAGACGTGTGTCGTCGACGCAATGCCACCACGTCCTTTCGCAACGTCCTGACACATTGTCACAGGAGCGCGGTCATTTCCAAGGCCGTGGCTGCCTTTCTTCACTGGACCAAGACACATCGGTTATTGTTCAGACGAAGGTTTTATCTAGAACAAAACGCTTTTCAGGAAATAGTTTTAACGATGACAAGGAAACAATCCTTGAACGAAAATAATCACTGTTTGCATCATATCTACGGCGATTAACGTGGGCAACAATGCCGTACAGGTTGTTCCTTAGGCGGAGTCCTTAAGGAATAAATAAAGGCATACGTAATAACTATATATTTACCATTAGATAGATATTTTTTTTACATTTGTTACACGGTTTTGTTTGTAAAACAATGGAGATCCTCAAATGGAAAAGAAGCCTCTAAGAATTTGATTGACAGATAGGCGAGATCCGCTTATTAAGTATATGGCGACTGTGAGATGGCTGAAGAGGTGGGCCGAAAGAATGACCTATGGGCAACTTGTTGTCCCCACAGTGGAAATATAGGGAGGACATGCCCTCTTGTAGCCTGATGTGTCGATGTAACAAGAATTGATGGTCGGAGGTGAGTTGGAGGAATATTATACTATGAGATAATTTTCTTATGGTCGAGATAGGAAAATAGGCCTGATAGGAGGATAGTTAGAGAATCAAATGACAGGGGGGTAATATGTCGAGCGAACGTTTCATACATTAGGAGAATATGTAAATATAAAACCGATGGAAGACACTAAAGGCGTATTCTAAATGTCAGGATAAACCGTATTGGGTAGATGACGACTGAAACACATGGGCCAATGGTAGGAGCTCCTGCAACCTGGGCTATAGGCAATGTTCGCAATAAATCTTCAAGAGTTTGGAAACAACTTGTGCTAAGTTAGGCTACTGCTGTGCTCACAGTGGAGTTATTGGCAAGGGTGGACATGCCATCTAGTAGCCTCCTGTGTAAAGGAACAAAGAAGAATTGATCTGGATGATCGGAGATGTCTAGAAAGAGTATGGTTGCTATAACACTTTTCCTACATTAAGAGAAAATGTAAATATAAAACTGATTGAAGACACTAAAGACGTATTCTAAATGTCAGGATAAACCGTATTGAGTAGATGATGACTGTAAGACAGATGGGCCAAAGGTGTGATTCCAGCTCCTGCAACTTAGGCTATAGGCAAAGTTCGCAATGATCTTTAAGAGTTTGGAAGCAACTTGTGCCAAGTTAGGCTACTGCTGTTCTCACAGTGGAGTTATTGGCAAGGGTGGACATGCCATCTTGTAGTCTCCTGTGTCAAAGGAACGAGGAAGAATTCATCTGGATGGTCGAAATTGTCTAGAAAGAGTATGTTGCTATAAGGTAACACTTTTCCTACATTAATAGAAAATTTTAATATAAAACAGATGAAGACACTAAAGTCCGGATAGACACTAAAGGTTTATTCTAAATGTCAGGATAACAGATGCGTTTACGTCCTGACGTCATGAGATTCATGTCTGGTGATATTACTTTAGGTTTATTAATTCCAAGTTTTGAACGTTACTTAGGGCACAACTCAGTATTGGCTACAGGAATGTTAGTGGTAGGGTGGCAGTTGTGTTGCTGCACTGGTTGAAAGGTAGTGTTAGGTTGGATGACAGTGATATATATATATATATATATATATATATATACATACATACATATATTGTAGGAGACCTACTTTTTAAAATCGTCCCTACCACCCGATGATATTTCCCCCTCAGTTCCAAATTCCAAGTACCCCTTCTTTTCTTCATTACTACTGACTGCTACGTTGTGAATGTACTGTATTAGTTTTTGTCTATAACTATGCTAAGTATAAAACATCGCAGCCCATCTCAACAGACAAGTTTCATCCGTTATGTAATATTTGGTCTATTTACAAGAGACGTGACACGATATAGAGCTGTGCGCCGTGTGATAAAATCTATAAAATGTTTACAAAACACAAACTGCACACAATACACACACAAAGAGAATATTCCTTGAAGACAGCAATAAAATATAATAAAATTGTAGTCCATAAATTCCAATAATGACCACGAAGTACAAGATTTTCTGATTTTATAGTTAGTCTATATATGTTTTAATCATGGTCAACCACTACAATACTCCTGACATTATTTATCGTCAGGAGTTTTTGCAGATTCAACAAACTCACCAACATACTGTGACTATATTCACAGACGGTTCAAAACTGGACAATGGGATAGGTTGTGCATTTTATATGGAAGGACAAACTTTCACTTACGGATTGCCCTCAGCCTGTAGCGTTTTTACTGCAGAACTTTATGCAATTTTCCAAGCTTTAAGATCAATTCCGTCTGCAAAATCTAAATATCTTGTGTGTTGTGATTCCAAAAGTGCTCTCCAGGCTATTCAGGAAATGTACACTAAGAACCCTTTAGTTGGAGACATCTTGTGCTCTATACGCAGGCTCCAATTACGAGGTGTCGAGGTGTCATTTCTCTGGGTGCCTGGTCACTGTGGAATATTCGGAAACACTAAAGCAGATGAAGGTGCAAAATTAGCTACAGGTATGTTGCCATCGACACAACGTGTGATGGCATCAGATTTTGTATGCAAAGTTAAAACTACACTACTCTCTGTTTGGAATGAAGAATGGCAAAATGTAAATAGAAACAAGCTGAGGGACATCAAAAATACCGTCCGACCATGGAGGACATCTGTTCGTTCGAATCGTAGGGAGGAAGTGGTGGTAACTCGACTTCGCATCGGCCACTCTTTGTTAACGCATGGATGGTTGATGCGACATGAGGATCCACCACTATGTCCGTTTTGTAGAAATAATATTACAATCAAGCATATCCTGCTTGATTGTGATAAGTTGGAAAATTTGTATATACGTTACGATCTTCGAGGTAGTTTAAAGGTGGTTTTAAGAGACGATGTCACGGCTATCGACCGTGTCCTCGCTTTCTTACGCCACCTTAATCTATTTAACAATATTTAAATTTTTTATAATTTTAGGTTCTTTAATTTTTAATCACAATTAGTTTTAAAAATTTATTTTGTTAATTTTGATTAATTTTATGTAATATTTATTTTTAAAACTTAACTTTAGTTAGGCGATGATAACCTAAATAGGTTTTTCGCCTGGAAAAAAAAAAAAAAAAAAAAAAAAAAAAAAAAAAAAAAAAAAAAAAAAACCACTACTGTGAGATTAATAGTATAACACAAATGTTGAAGGGGTTAAATCAGCTGTTTATCTTGTTGAATATAAAGAAGACGATGAGAACATCTAAATTAGTTGTAACAGGTTGATATCATTTTTACGAGCAGTGTGTGTGTGTGTGTGACACTTAATTGCTCTAGTGTGTAAATATGAACTTGTTTTTAATTTAATAAATGTAGTTTTTATGAAAATTAAATAAACATAAAATAGTTATGCAACTTTTGCAATGTAGGTGTAAGCATAGAACTCTAACTGTTAGATTTGTTTTTAAAATATCAAATTTGATTGTTCTTAAACAATGAGATAAAACGACTTGGTTACAGTATCCTAAATATGGAAAACGAATTTAAGAGTTTAGAGGATCGTTTGTAAGTCATATTTGTAAAAACCTTTCACGCAATATCTTCACCGGGAACATCTTCAGTATAGCAAGTACCTTCGCATTACATAACTGTAGAACCTTAACACCGGGTGCGAATATAACAGTCAACCTATCGCTACCAAAGTGAAGAAAAAGAAAGCGGAATGACGATAAGAGGGGATTATCAAGCAAGCAGTTGCACCGGCCTCTAGTCTATCACCGAGGGGTCTTAGTGATGGGTGTAACGACTGCGGCAGGTGAGTTCCGTATAATTCTACTTTCACCGATCATGGCCGTGAAAACACGTGCCACAACAATCGCTTTTCACTTTCGTTGCTCTTGTCAGTAATATTACAAAATTATAACAAATGAAGTTATAAAATAATAAAGCTGTTGCCGTTTTCCTAGTTATATAAAGTATTCCTCTATCGAGAAAAACTAAATGTTCAAAATACAAACATTTATTACTCATGTTTGCTGTTGTGTTTATCTAACAAGATTTTGGTTAACTTTTTATACAATATACAAGGAAGTTTGAACTTTATAAAAATATATAAGTGATTTAAGAGCCGTATAGCGTTTTTATTAGATTATATTTAGATTAATTCATTTTCGAAAAACACTCTACCACGATAAATTACAGATAAATAGAAAATTATGTACACCTAACTTGATACAAAATATTTTACAAAAATATAATTAAAAAAACATTTTACCAAGAAAATTTTATAAAATAGAAAATGCTTAAGTATAATTTACTACATAATATAGTCTATAAACAATAAAACATTTTACCACAATAAATTATAGAAAAATAGAAAGTTTTATACTTACTGCAAAATATTTTACAAAATATATAAATAATAAAATTCTTTACCCCCATAAATTGTAAAAAAATAAAAAGTTATTTACATATAATTTACTAAAAAATATTTTGCATAAATATATAGATAAAACATTCTACCAGGATAAAATTTTAAAAAATAAGATATAATTTACTAAAACATATTTTACAATATATATATATATATATATATATATATATATATATATATATAAACAATAATATTAATATATTGTTATTAATTATATTATGTTGTATAATAATAATAATAATAATATTAATATATATTTCTATATTTATATATGTATACATATATATATATATATATATATATATATATATATATATATATATATATATATATATATAACCTATATATTATACAAAATATATAAGATATTCCAAAAATACTCTTAGGTCTAAGGGTAAAAGTCAAATCAAATGATTTAAAAAAATGCTTTTTGTTTTTAATTTTTCCTCCATTTTCCTGGTAAATTATGGGATGTCTCCCTAAAACAAGATTATGTTTGGGCAGTCAAGTACTACTAAAGTACATAATCTCTTTGTTTTCCTTCAATGTTGTAAAAATAGTTATTTTTATTTAGTCATTGTTTCTGTAGAGTTTAAAAACTGTTTATTTCTGTGTTACGATCTATATACCAATTTAGCAACCTCCCCTATTTTCCTTATTGTGCTGTAAGCTTATAACTCCTTACTATCCTCTCTTCTTCCTTATACTAAACAAGTATTATAAAAATATTTTGTTAAATGTCAATTCCTGCTTAATTCTATAAATAAGATATTATTTTACTAATAATACATATTTCCTATGAAATTTAATATTTTTTAAAAATATTATAAATTCATATTGATCCATCTGAAAAAGGTCCAAATATGAGAAAGTGAGTTTTAAATTAATGCAATAATATAAAAATTATTATGTAAATCCTTATCTTTTATTAAAACATAGATATAAAGATCTACTAAACGTGTTGGATATTTTATTTTTAATTTTCGCTTATACTTTAAATATCTAAAAACCTCTTTATGTACAACATTATGGTTTTTCCATCTGAAGCTGAAATCACTAAACTACTGGAAGAGCTTACTCTAGAACAGGCCACATAATGTTGTCCATGTGAAAAATAACCATCTCTCAAATTAATTCTGTCTGTATGAGTTATGTCTTTTACATATTTTTTAAAAATACACTATACAATATAAATAACACACTTTAAATAATGATAATATAATTATATGATTTAATATTGTAATATTACGTAATTGTATATATAAAATTGTATAAATATATATATTCGATTCACCTCCCATTAACGTCTATAAAGTTGGTGAGCGTACCCAAACATTTCCCATTATGGCTGCATGAAGCCTACTCTAATGTATGGGATTGTTTTTCTAGTCCCTCGTTGTAACGCCCACTAAGCCGAATAACATACCTACCTAATGCATAGTGACATGTATGTGTATAATAGGTCATTAATTCGCCAAGACGGAAGATTTTAAACAGGACTCTGACGTCAGCGGCTGGGTACTAGTCCAGCTCTATCCATTGTTTACATGTCCTCTCCCATACTAATGAGGGCAATTAGCATGCAATCATGCAGCAATAGAAAGTCGGGTATGCAATGGGCTTTCGTGCCACACGTAAGCTCAACTCACGGCGGGATTTTCGTTTGAGAAAAGTTTCAAGAAATGTCGCAAACAGAACTATATTAAGAATGTTTAAATATAAGTTATCACATTACGTACGTTGCTTGTGTCGGCATACAAAAAGACATCTTCAGGATGTTGAAAACTATATCTATTTAAAGTATGCATAAGTAGGCATATGTAGGCAACATTACAACCCCGAGCAGTGAAATTAAATATAGTAAAACTCCTTCAATAGGATTTCTAAGGATCTGTAACAAATACGAATAACGAGACAGCGTAATAAAAGAGTCCACGTAATAAACGGGAATGAGAATGAGTCATGAATGGATTATAAATAATTTTTGAACTAACACGTAGGCTATATAAAAATATTATAAACTACTTTTCAAAGAATACATTTTGGAATCACCTACATTGTATATATATATAAATATTTAGGGATGGGCAAATACCTAAAACTTTCGATACCGATTCTCAAATTTTTCTTTCGATTCTCAAATTTTTCTTTCGATTCTCGATCCTTCAGTACAGAAGTTATTTAGGCCTACATGATATTCTCTAATAATTTATTAATTTAACATCTTGGATATACGGTGGAGCCTTTTAAAAGTCTTGTTTCAATGTTATAGACTAAACAAAAAGTTCGGCCTAGATTTATAAATAAGAATTTCTGAAAAGGTGAGTAATTTATTGGATAACAGTAATGATTTATTTAAAATTACAAATATTAACTACAGTTTACAATCACAACATAACTTCAGCAATAGTCATTTTAGTTTTTATAACTGGAGAAATGGGAATTACCTTTTCTTTGTGTGTGTGTTTTTTTTTGACAAGTATGAAGTGGTAGCGGAGTAGTGCCGGGCAGAGAGATAGATAGAGAGAGAGAGAGAGAGAGAGAGAGAGAGAGAGAGAGAGAGAGAACGTCTAGCCTTCCCAAGTGAGAGTGAGATAGCAGAGAGAGAAGAGCAGTGACAAACAGACCAGAAATGCTTCCAATCGTCTTGTTGCATCATAAATAATAATAATATTTTCGTTACTTCAAATAGGCATTTGCTTTAATTGTTTAATTCATTCAAATAAACTAATACTTGAAAAAGACATAGTTAATATTTAATTATATGTCCTATAAATTACATTACATACGTATTTTAACAGTTAAAAACACAAGAATCGAAAAAGGCACTTTCATCAGTGAAGAATCAAATATCGACGATTCCTCGATACCATTAGAATCGACGATTCTTGGAATCGAGAATCAGAATCGGCCCATACCTTCTTAGGTGATAAATGACTAAACATTAACCTTTTCAAAAAATAAAATTTTAGTTTTAAAATAGTTTCAAAAAGTAAGTATATATAATGAATCCGTTCATTTGGCAGTGCATAAAATCGCAGTTTCGACATTTCAGTAAAAAGAAACGAAATGGCCGATTAACGTGAGACAAACACGCAAAAATTTGTTTAATAATGATTAAGAAAACCTTTTCTACGTTTTTCCCATATAATGCGTATATATTAGATTAACGTTTTTAAGTGGAATAATCGGCGATGCGTCTCTTATGGTATGTTCTCGCCGGGCTGTCCCACTCATCGCCCAGGCCTAATCCCCCAGCTACCTGGCTTGCCTCAACTTAACTTGAGAGGCCGCATAGAATCTCATCTAGCATTGACGAGGTGAGCCCAACAATGAACGGATATACTCCGGATATTAACTATTCATCATATTTTTCCATCCGTGAAGGAATATATATATATATATGTTTAATAAAACCACTTTCATACAAGAATAAAACTTTTTTTATATTTTATTATAAAGTTTAAGCTTTTCGCCGATTAGCAGTATCGGCATAGAAGTTAGCACACTTCTAACTTATTCTGTTCCTACACTAAGACTACTCATATACAAATTGTACTACGTTCAAACAGATAATTTTATTGACTTACTGTGCCTGAACAAATAGATAATATTGATTCTTATTCAATTACTCTTTCATTTCCAGAATATCATTAAATATGCTAAAGATTGTGTTGTGCTTAGATTTTTTTTGCACTTGTTCATGAATGAGTCTGTCTGTAATTCTATGTTTGTATATTTCCACATTTTCTAAGATATTCATTTTTATTCCCTTCTCCACGTGTTTAATTAGCGTCATATTCTCTATTTTTTGAACTCATGAAATGTGTCACAAGATTAGACTTATAAATTTCCGGTTTTTTGAATGCATTCAAATGCTCTTTGTATCGCTCTTTTATTCTCTTTTTAGTCTGTCCTACATAATATTTTTGGCAATCATTACATTTTATACTATAAACTCCATTTATATTATAATATTTAGATTCAACATCTGTCTTTAAAAACTTATTTATTTTATTATTTGTATAATAAACCATCTTGATATTAGTATTTTTAAATAACTTAACAATAGGTGTAACTTCAAACCCCGTAAATAAGAATTTTGACCAAATTATTTTTTTATTTTTATATGTTGCATTCTCAATTTTACTAATATTATTTCCCAATTTTTGAAGCACATTATTATTTAGTTTATTAATTGTTTCTCTTCTATATCCATTATTCACTGCAATTTGATATATAATGTTTAATTCCCTAGTTCTATTGTTTTGATTTAATGGAACTTTATTCATTCTATACAATAAGTTATAAAAACATGCCATTTTTTGATTATATGGATGGTTTGAATAATTTGGTATAATTTTATCAGTTTGTGTGGGTTTTCTATAAATTGAAAAATTTAATTTATTTTTCTCTTTGTAAATAGTTATATCTAAAAAATTTATTGCATTGTGCTTTTCTATTTCGTGTATAAATTGTATTTTATTATGTATTTTATTTATCTCATTAATTATTATATTTAAATTTAAAGCATTATTTGTGGAAACATATAATCCATCATCCACATACCTAAACCAATGTCCTTTATTATCATATTTTTTAATATTCTTAACTATTATTTTATCAATATATTGTAAAAATATTTCTAAAATGATGCATGACAAAGGAGAACCAATTACTAATCCATCTTCTTGTTTATAAATTTTGTTGTTATAACCAAAATAATTGTGATTTAATATTGTTTTAATTACATTAATTATTTCAAGAATTTCTTTTTTATCTTGTGTACTTAATAATAATTTATCTTTTATTGTCATATGTTTCATTTAAAGGGATATTTGTGTACATATCTTTTATATCAAATGATATTAATTTAATGTCTTTATCTACTTTTATATCTTTTATTTTTTCAATTAGGTCATATGTATTTTTTATAATATTATTATCTAATTTTATTTTTTCTTTCAAATTAAAAGCAATATTTTTCGAAATTTTATATGATGGGGCACTTTTAAAATTAATGAGGGGTCTAATTGGTTTCTCAGTTTTGTGCAGCTTTATAATACCTTGTAATAAGGGTAATTTAGGGTTATCATTAATTATATTGTTATTGCATTTTTGATTAAACAATTTATAGGAATTTTTTATAACATTTTTCAATTCATTTTGATATTTATCTGTGGGATCTTTTTTTATTTCTATAAATTTGTTATCAGTGATAAACTTTTCATTTTTGTTTATATATATATATATATATATATATATATATATATATATATATATATATATATTTCCAGTAAACGAGGATTAATCGAATTTTAAAAATATTTTGTAAAGAATAGGTTTACTGGAAGTAATGCCTTCAATCAGATAACTTTTTTTTTGTTGTTATCCACATATTTATATTAAATGTAGAAAAATATGGCTACTTTCTCCAGGATTACCTCCCAGAAAACAAAATTAAAAGGTTTCTCATATTATCTCCTGTCCTAAGAGCGATATGAATGAAGCGAACAAGTTTTCAACCAGAAGGAACATGCTAATTATTTTTATCCTTCCATATGATTTTGGGTCACATTGTTTTAGTGTGAAACTATCACTGAAGATGAGCGTTGTTGTAAAAAAATAACAAACTGGTGATTAGTAAGAATTTAATGTACCTTTGTAAATTTTCCTTACTACTCTAACAATAAATCTTGTTAAAACATTGTATACACAGCAGATTTAGGTGAACCTAGATAAATTATAATGGGAGTCTTTTATGAAATAGTAATTAATATATTGAGTTTCAGAACACTAGAATTAGTTTCTTTATTTGTAACGTATTTAAATTTATTTTAATATAATCGAATTTATTACAAGAATTTCAAATATGTATTATTATAGAATATTCATTACCATTAATTATATGTAATGATCGGGCAAGCCTCCACACAGGGCATACAGGAAGAAATTTCACAAAATGCAAGAAACACGTAAAAAACATCAAAACACAGAGGTTTAATTAAATTTCCCAGCAAATAAATAATACACACTATACACATACACTAACACTGAAACAAGCATAGAAATTCTACACTTCCTCAATAAAAGTAATGATTTGAAAAAGCAATATTTTGAATTCTTGAATTTTGTAGTCCATTACGTTCGGTGAATCTTATTAACCTTCCTCGACCTTACCATAACAAAAAACCACACACAAAAACACAGCTTCAACATTTGCAGGAAACCCATAACAACAGACACACTTATCCACAACACCTCAAACCACCCTATCCAACACAAACACGCTGCCTTCAGATCCATGCTCCATAGACTTAAAGGAGTCCCAATGACCACAGAAAACATGAACAAGGAACTAGACACAATTAAATATTTAGCATACACACATGGATACAACACCACAATAATAGACAAACTATGGTACAAAATACAAAAATACAATAAAATTAACACTGCAGACAGGGAAAACAAATACATCACATTACCATTCATAAACAAAACAACAAACAAAATAGCCTACAAATTTAAAAAAATAGGTTTCAAAATAGCATACAAAACCAATAACAAATTACAATACAAAATACAACACAACACCAACAACAAAGATAAACTACAAGCACCAGGCGTATACAAACTAAACTGCGAAGAATGTAACAAATTCTACATTGGACAAACAGGTCGCAGCTTTAAACAAAGAGTTGAAGAGCACAAACATAACACCAACTCAAAATTTTACAATCACTTAAAAGAAACAGGACACAAATATACAGACATTTATCATAATTTAGAAATCCTACACATCAACAATAAAGGGCCACATCTCAACACACTAGAACAATATGAAATTTACAGACACACAAAAACACAAAATACAAACATATTAAACGAACAAACACAATACAAATCACACATACTCTTTGATACTATCGAAAACCTACCTATAAAACCGTCACCGCTTGACCCAACATCTCCAAGCAGGACACTGATGAAGATCGGCACATAGCGATCAAAAACGTTCTGTCTCAGTAAGTTTCAACAAATTTACTAAATATAAAGTTCGGATAGTCATAAACTATTGTTTAAGTGATTAATAAAATATTTTGAAATATACGAGGACAACAAAAATCAACCCCAACACATCGTAAAAGATAAAACACACTCAAAATTAAACAATATTTTTAAATTTATATAAAATACTACTTCAGAACAACAACATATAGCACCAAAATACTGAGTACTAACCAAGTGAATAGTATTAGTAATGCTGAGAAGTAAAATTAAGTAGAAGTTTTTTCCCAAGTAAATTTATCAATAAATGTTTATTCAAAAACATTAAGACATATGAACCTACACCTGCAAGTTTTTTTATCTTTTGTAATAAATATTGAACTATTTATTTGTTTTTTCGGAATTTTACATTGTTCTAAAATTTACAATAGTCTAGTTTTTATGCCCTTTACAACTGTTTCTTGTTTATGTTAAAAGTACTTGATTTTGTTTACAGAGGAATCAACATGGCTGATTCCAGTTCACCGGTGACTTGGACCAACAATCACCACTTCCAATTTGCTGATTATGCGGTGTTTGGTGGAATGCTATTGGTGTCCACAGGCATTGGTCTTTACCATGGGTGTAGGTCGTGTAGAAAGGGTAAAGGTAAAGAAGACAACAATGATTCCCCGATAGAATTTCTGACAGCTAACGGCAAACTAGGAACAGTTCCTGTGGCGTTATCTATGTTAGCAAGGTATTACACTTTATACAATTTAAATAAACACTAGAATTTTCTTATGTCGTATAAAAAATGAATTGGATAGGTTAGTAATTGTGTATGCGTATTTCAATCAGGCAAAGCATTATTTTTCAATGTAACTCGTTGATTTTCTTGTGAAATATTTACCAATGTAAGAATTACTTCTAAATTCATTATAAGTACGTAAAGAGGTCATCGAGATTTAATATTCGCTTAAGTGTGAACTCTAGGTTCTGCGAAAAATGTAATCCTTTTTTCAGTTAAAACCATTCTTATAAGAACTAAACTATAAGATTATAATTATAAGTAATCTTACCAAAAGATGATATTCTCTAGATTTTATTTTATAAGGTACTGAGCACAATAAATGACACCTCCCAAATGCCTGCTATATAGAAAGATGCGATTGTTTCTTTTAATATTATTTGATCCCATCTTCCCTTGAGCTACTAGTTTTTCACTAAAAAAATTTGAACATATATTAGTATGCTACCTTGCCTATAGTAGCACTTATATTTTTGATTATTAAGGACTGCCGTTTCAGGAGATGTGTCCCTTTGTCAAATCAGATAATAACTGATGTCTTAATTGTTTTAGGTTAGGGGGTGTGGGGGTTAAGATAGAGATATTAGGTGCATTTTTAAAGAGTATTGGGGGTTATAATGTCGAACAGTATATGTGTTATAATGTAATTTGGTGTTCAGTATGTGTGTTGGGTGTAGTTTGAAATGTTTAAATATTCGATGTATACTCCACTGGTGTTTACAAACTCATTGGTAAATCCTGTCCCAGTTTTTACATACAGGAAGGTAATTCTACACATACTACCAAGCATACAAAAAAGCACTCACAAACAAAAACACCCAATTAAAATTTGCTGTCGATCTCACATCCACATACTGCAACTACACAAAGATAGTATCACACCTACAAATTCTACACAAACAAAACAAAAATAACCAACGCCACACAATGTATATACAAACATTTCAAACTACACCCAACACTCATACTCAACACTCAATATGTTATAGGCTAAATACACTTTTTGACATTATAACCCCTATTCTCTTTAAAAATGCACCTAGTATCTCTATCTTACACCACCCCCATCCTAACCTAAAACAACTAAGACATCAGTTTTTGTCTAAGTTAACAAGAGGACACATCGCCTGAAACAGCCATTTTCAATAATCAAAAACGAAAGTGCTACTACAGGCAGGTGTAACATACTAATATATGTTCAAACGTTTTTAGTAAATAATTTTAAATTATTTAATTATTTAAGGTTTTAAGTTGGTTTAGTCAGATATAGGGTGTATTTTATGTTTTGTGTTCGAAAGTCTATTGGGTTATAAATAAGATTAGAGTAGGGACATAAAACTCCAATTTCTAATAGGGGATCTTTCCCCAGGGTGCAGATGTGGTAGATATCTGACAGAGACTTACTCTCCAGCAGTATCTGAAAGAGATGTCTAGCTGCTACTCTGTTATATGAAATAGTAGACCATAGCTCTATATAAGGACTTGGATCTCCTCTTATACTGGAAATAATGTATAAACATGGCTCAAGCTGGGGGATGGCTTCTTAAAGTAGATTTTACTCTTTATGATAGCCAAAAAGAAAGATGTATATCTGGTATCCCTAAAAATTCTGTCTACTTTACAATCACCCTTTTATGTAGAGTATTGATGATTGATTAAGTGAACAATTTGATAAGAAGAAAATAAACAATTTAATTTATTTAGTTTAATGATTTGTGCATGTTAAGGACAGATTTCTGTAAGCAAATATTGAGCGCAGGTTAAATTGGTGTGTTTCTTGACAAGTATGTGTCTATACCTAGAAATCATCAGTAAATACTAAATTAGTGAATATAAACCCCCAATAAAAGTATTGGTAAAACAACCCAATAACACAAAAATAATCAAAAATAAATAA
This sequence comes from Prosapia bicincta, assembly GCA_036971475.1. Classification (NCBI taxonomy): domain Eukaryota; kingdom Metazoa; phylum Arthropoda; class Insecta; order Hemiptera; family Cercopidae; genus Prosapia; species Prosapia bicincta. Next base: position 4,293,706 of record JBAIZL010000393.1, read on the forward strand.
TATAACAAGTTACCTAACATTAAACCCTTATGTGCATTTCGATGACCATGTCATCATTAGAAGGTCTTATTACAAAATTACAACCTAGAATACAATAATTAACTAACTACGAGTATATAGACTGACCATATTGTTCATTATTGATTTTACTTTTATTGTACAATTATTACAATAATTATTTTTTATTTTATTCTAGATTGTAATTTTGTAATAGGATCCTCTGATGATGTTGATGACATGGTTATACCATAAAGAGGTTTACTCTTTGGTAGCTTGTGATATTAGTTATTTTTGTATTATTGGGGGTTTTAACGATATCTTTATTGTAATTTATTGTATCACTTTAAACTATTTATTGTAAACTAAATAACAATGATTTCAGTTTCCTGTCTTCCATCACCCTCATGGGCCAACCAGCAGAAGTCTACCTCTATGGGCCGCAGCTGTGGCTGTTTGGCATTGCAAGTTTTGCAGTAATCCCTTTTGTTGGCTATGTTATGATTCCTTTCTTTCGCTCAGCAAAATATACCTCAGCATATCAGGTAATAATAAAGTTATGAAAATAATTAATGTGTTTGTTAAACAATATATTATAAAAAGAAAGAGGTATTTCATTAACGGTACAGTTGAACAAGTCAATATCATTTGAAGGATATCAGAGTGTATCAAAGCTGATTCATGAGATAAAATATTATACACATTAACGACTTTACATTCACAAGGTTTACATTCCTAGAAACCACAAAGATATTGAGTCTATCTTTCTGTGCATATAATGAACAGGACGTTAATCAAAGATTCTGAATCTGTTTGAATTTTACAAAATATTTTTTAGCCTTTATCAATGCAGAACTTATCTTGCACACACTCTTAAACATATCATCCAACCATTTACTTTGAGCGATTTCTGTCCCTTGAATTTTATTCACTGTTTGAAGCACTAGTCATATAGCTATGTTTTAATGTTTTTTTTTTTTTAATAGACTTTATGTTAATACATCACTCTACCACAGACATGCTCTCTTAATATTCGGCTTTGCAAACACTTCCTCAAGCACCAATACTGTTTACTTTCTTTAGTGCAGATTCCTTTTTAGCTGCTTTACCACAAGTTCTCAAAAACCAGATTCTAACTGAGAAATAGGACATATTATTAGTAAAAACGAGGTAAATAAAACAAAACAAACAAATGTGGAATATTATATTCTCAAAATAATTTAATTATTCAATTGTTTATTTACACAATACAAAAAACAATAACTTGTGAACTTAGTTTTTGAGTGTTCTTGGAAATTATTGTCTAAACCAACGTTGGTTATTTCTTTGAAGGGTGATAATATACTTGGCAGTGTTTACAAAGCTACAAAAAGTGAGTAAATTCTGTTATAGGTTAGTTGTTCATGAATAACCGAATATGAACTTCATGAATGTAAAATTCTGCATCATACGAAGTCGTCACAAATAATCAAAACTCATGAATAATAAATTCGCAACTGTTGTGGGATGTATTTTGCTTATATTACTGCATTCTCTTTTTATAAAAAATGCTTATTTATTCAAATATTTTGTTTATGTAGTACTGTATAAACACAACAAATATTTCAACTTAATCATAATTCATATTTTTTATTCCACTTCACTTGAGCTAGTTGTTTTAAACTAAAAACACTAGAACACATGTTAGTATGTTACACTTGCCTCTAGTAGCACATAATTTATTGATTATTGAGGACAGCGGTTTTGGGAGATGTGTCCCATTTTTACAGTCTAAGTTGACAATGGGACACACCTCCTGAAACAGCCGACCCCAATAATCAAAACAGCAAATGCTATAATAGGCAAGTGTAACATACTAACATATGTACAAGTGTTTTAGTTATATCATAATTTTTATAATATTTTAAGTAACAATCATAAAAATATTTGAAAAAAGTCATTAGTAAAATATTTCAGTACATAGAAGTACTAGGTTTAAAGATTCTCTAAACCAAGTCGACAAGATTTAATACAACAACCTTAGGAATGCCAGACACCTTAATAGTCAACATATTAAAACCTTCTTTTGCCTAAATTATTTCAAATTGATGGCATTATTTATTTCAGTGATGAACAAGATTTATGTTATATTGGTAATTAAGTGTTATATTATTTGTATTTAAAACATGTATATTTTGCTTTGATTATCTGATACGTTTTTAGTTATATTTTTTGTGTGTTGTTTCAACAAAAGTACATTTCTGTTTCTAGTACTTTGGAGTTCGATTTAGCAGATGGCTGCAGCTTCTTGCTTCCTTCTTGTTCAGCATTCAAATGGTAATTTTTTTTAAATCTTCCATGAAGTAGCTACTTTTTAAATTTTAAAATGCCTACAGTTTTAAAGACTAAACTTAGAACTGCAGTTTGTGTCCCAGTTTCTACATAGGCCAAACAAAAAGGTAATTTTACACTTATTACCAAGAGCCATTACACCACTCACAAATAAAAACACTCACTCAAACTTTGTTGAAAATCTCATATTCACAGACCAGACTACATAAACATAACATCAAACCTGCTAATTCTACACAAACTAAATATAAATAACTGATGCCACACAACTCAACCATATCAAATACACAGGTATATCTAGCTACAACCTACACACATACTCAACACCCAATTATAATTCACATACACTTTTATACATCATAACCCCAAAAACTCCCTCAAAATTCACCTAACATTCCTATCTTAATGCACCCACACCCTAACCTAAAACAACCAAGAGGTTAGTCACTATAAATTATACACAAAAAACCTCTAACCACAAATATTTTTATTCTAGTCCTTTGTACATTTCAGTTACTAAGTAACCATCCTCAGAGACATGTCACAACCCACTGGCTAACTCCACAAAGTTTCCCAACTTATGATCAACCAAACTAATTGTTTGCAACCAGAGCACCACAGTCACTACTCTTACCATACATTCTGGGAGTAAATAGTACAATTGATAATAAGTAAGGAAAAAGTGTAATTAGCCAGTAGGTTATGTCATGTCTCTGAGGGTGGTGACTTGGTAACTGAAATGTACATAAGACTAGAATAAAAATATTTGTGCTTAGATGGTTTTTTGTGTATTTATTAATAAACCACAGCAAATTATTCCAAGTAATTAGTGAGGTTAATTATGGTATGAGTTAACAATCGGATACATCTCCCAAAACAACCATCCTCATTAAACAAAAAGTCAAATGCTACCATAGGCAAGTGCCTCTTGTATAAGCATAAAAAATGTCCATTAGTACTTTAAGTTATAGCCCCTACTATTGTTTAATTAAGACATTAAAATCTGTAATGTAAATACTTAAAATTTACTTTATACAACAGGTAAAACACTCAATTAAACCCTTATTGATGTATGATAGCTTAAAGTATTATAACCCTTAACCTTCAAGAGGGCGCATGCGGAGTATTTCTCCACACGTATCATTATTTGTTAAGAAAACTTCTTTTCAGTTGTCAGAAGTTTATTTTCAGTTCGTTACTCCACAACTTGCATTCTAGGAAACGGCCCAACCTATTTTAGTTAATTTTTTCCTCGTGCGTTAGTGTGAATTTAATCTTTGTCATTCCCGGTCAGATTGTGTAGGTTTTATCATCAAACAGTCAAGTTTCACATTTAACTGTTGTTCCATTTGAAACGGAGAGAATTTGTAAAATGCAGGGTAGTGTTGAAAAAAAGGAAATTAAAGAAACACGGAAATTTTGGAAAACGAGTCTCTGCCATATGATGAACCTAACAAATAAGCCAATGGAATTAAAAATGAGACAAATGAAGACATAATAAGTGAATCTGAAAATGACAAAAGTGGCCAATTGGTTGAAAAACAGTCAGTTTTGACGTTGTAGAGAAAATTTTGCTAAAAATCCAGCAGGAAGCAATTACAGTGAACATGAGTTGTTTTTTCAACAAAGATAAGTTTCTGCTAGTTTTATTTTAACTGTAGAACCTATTGTGTTATAAGGCAATAGTTTTTTCATCCACTAATTTGTAGAGTAATATATCTGAAGTATAAACATTCCTTATTTTCACTAAATATTCACATAATAAATTTCACAATTATATATGTACTACAACGATTAAATATTTTTATGTTTAGACATTTAATTAGTTTATTACAGAAAAATAACCAGCAAACGCCTCTCACGTAATGAAAACAATGGTCTAGTATACATTGCTTACATGTTTTAACAATTCAAGATATTTTTAGAAATATGACGTTTAGAAATTCAAAATTGTACAATAATGATTTCTGAAATTGTTTACAATGTATTTATATAGTATTTCTTTATAAAGTCACCCAAATATAAAAACAAAATACATTTAAATTTAAACGGTTTTTTGTGTGGAATAAATCGCAACAAGCGGCTTCTCCCTTTCGAAAATCTATGCACTCCTCTCGAAGGTTAAGTACAATAATGTGCTTTCATTGTTAGAATGTTATAAAACTATAACACAAAATATTAGTGTTTTCAAGTTTAATACCATAAGATATCCTTAACATTACAAAACAATTATGTAACATTAATTCTCAAACAACAAAAAATTCATATTTGTTGATTTCATCTACAAATAAACATGAACTACTAGTTTTTACTAAAAACACTTGAAAATATGTTAAAACTTGCCTATAGTAGTACCTACTTATATTTATTGAGGAGGGCTGTTTCGGGAGATGAGTCCCATTGTCAACTCAGCCGCCTCATTAACAACTGAGTTACGGTCTGACAATAGGACACATCTTCCAAAACGACCCCCTCAACAAATATAAGTAAGTGGTACTTCAGGTAAGTTGTAACATATTTACAATTGTTTTAGTAAAAAAGATTATTATTATATGATACTGTAATACAAGAGTTTTAAAACTGCCAATTATTAGGTTGTATATCTTGAGTTTTTTAATAAATACTTATTTATTAAATTTTGGCAAAAAAAAAACACTAATTACTGATATTTCTTAGCAGATTAACAGATGTGTTTTGCACTTGGCCAGTCTATACAATGCTGGGAGAGACAGACAAGTTATGTTATTTTCAATCCGTGTAGTTTTGGTGTTATAAGATGTGTTGTGGTTCTGAGTGTATATTTTATTATATATTCAAATGTAGTGTTTGATTGATAGGTGTTTTATTGATTTTAAAGTAAGTGGCAATAGGTGCAATTTGTAAAAGGAATATGGTGGGAACCAAGTACAAAAATTTGGAGACTTTTTAAACAAAGCAATGAAGAGAAGAAATCTAAGCATTGGTTTTTAAATATAAAACATATTCTTGAAAATTATTTTGTATTTTTCCTTACATAAAAACAGTAGCATATTTGTAAGACAGATTGAAACATGTGGAGAATAGAAAAACATCAAAAACTTCAAAACACACTGGTCCTGTATCACAAAATTGTGTAAAGGTTTTGGATGTAAGAGATTTATTTGTGAAGTACGACCATTACTTCATGATGTGCATGAAATAGTTGATGATAAGTACTTATAAAGAGATGGAACACGCTAGAGAAGTAACTATTATTGCAAATAAGTATGTGTAGAAACATAACCATTTAAAATATTGAGACTTAAACAGTGGTGAAAAAAACTGAAAAGATCAAAAATATAATTGTTTTAGTGCATTTTTGAAGTTAACTCTTCTGAATTTAAATAAATACATTGAACTTTTTTATATATTGTGTGTAATCTACATCCAAACATCTATTATAGATGTGGCATGAGGCATTTTGCAAGTTGACCCTGACTTTTAACTCATACTTAGACATGGTATACAGTAAAACAGTCGATTTCTCCTAAACCTGTATGAGTATATAATGTACATAAGCATTACTGAATACTTTACTGAAGCTTTATTATATAAGTATATAATCTAATTGTTTAAGGCGTGAACTAAACAAAAAAATACTAAATGATCTAGCCTGTATATTTTACAATGATTTGTTTGCACTGTGTCGATTGAATAGTTTACTTTTGGCTATCTACCTGTCTCTTATAACTTAATATTTTTATAATTTACACTGATTAGTTTTGGGAAAATTTCATTTTCTATAACTTACAGGGTCAATAAAAAACTACACAAAATATGTGAAAGACTATTTCTATGTAAAATGTTTAATATGTGCTTAAAATTTAATAAATATACCATCCTTATAAGTGTGAGTACATTTTTTAGAATGTTAATGATTTAACATTTCAACTGTATAAAAAACTGTTGAGAATGGAGTTATTCCAATGGAGTCAACCAAGAAAAATATTTTAGTGTTAGGAAAGGCAGAAAAATGTATTCAAATGTATAGAAATATTCCTAACAGATGTGAAGATGAGTGTATTTAGAATACCATCTTTATTTCTCTATACTCTGTAAATGTCTGGTTGACCCTTGTAGCCGGGACTACCCCTTATAAAACCTTCTTGACAGGGGTTCAGCCAGAAACTCTTTTGACAACTACTTTGAGGATAAAATTTTGTTTATAAAACACACTGATTACTTTTATCACTTATTTGAAACCTACTAAAAAACGTTATAGAAAATGATACTCAACTTGACTATATTATGCTAAATAATACTTGGAAAACTAACCTGGAATAATGGTAAATAAGATATGTCTATTTGCTTTCATTGCTGTATATAGTAAAAATTATATTAAATGTGTTGACACCAGTCACTTTTGGTATCATTTTCCACAAATTTTTTAATGAGTTTAAAATAACTTATACAATATCAAGAGCACAGTATTACAATTAATATATTGCCAAAAACGCCAATACCTTAAAATATTACAAAATAACTAATATTACAAGTTACATTAGATTAAATCCTTATGTACATTTCGATGTCTATATCATCCTCATCAGAGGGCCCTATTACAAAATTAGAGTTAGTCAGTCTATTTTGTAAATTATTGTATTCTAGATTATAATTTTGTAATAGGATCCTCTGATGATGATGACATCGTCATCAAAATGTAAGTAAGGTTTTAACTAAGGTTACTTTTAATGTTAGTCATTTTTTATTATTTTTGTAGTAATTTGGGTGTTTGCTAATATTTTTATTGTTCCAAATAACCACTGAAAATAATCAAATTACATTTTATAAAATATATTATATCCTTGTACTAGCAGTAACTTGTGACTTATTAGCTGCAGCTTTTAAAATTCAATACAGTATTAATTTTAAATGATTTTTACAAGTAAAAGTGTTTATGAGGTAAAAGACTTGATAATTCAAGCAATGCTAAATCATATTTTTATGATTAAAACTTATTTTAAATCTTTACCTTAAGTCAAATTAGTACTTCTTAAGTAATTAGAAATATGCAGAAGTATTTCTCAGCTGAGCACTCTCAATAATTAATAGTTTAAGTTGCTTGATGTAATCATCTTGAATTCACTAATTAAGCTACAATTAAAAATTACTTAATTAAGTGAATACATAGGGCTTACTTGCTGATACGTTTCAAAACAATTGTTCCTATTTGGAAGTAAAGCCTCTTTAAAATGATTCTATAATTTTAGAGACTTTGCTTCATAAAAGGAACGATTGTTTCGAAACACGTCAGCAAGTAAGCCCTATCTATTCACTTAGTTAAGTAGTTTTTAATTATAGTAATAGTTTAAGTCAAGTTTTATTAACGAATATAAGGAATATAAATATAAATAATAAAATGAAAACCCAAATAATAATATTTCATTTTGCAGGTTCTGTATTTAGCGTTAGTCCTATATGCCCCAGCTTTAGCCATGCATCAAGGTAAACCCAGTTTATTACGATAAATTTATTCAATCTATTTTAATTATTTTAAAATTGAATTTCCTCAAAGTTACTTAGGTACATTTACTGTGAGACGTATAATTATATGTTTATGTAACATGTATCTATATTTTATTTTAAAACTTATTATATGAATAATCTTTTTAATTTACATTCTTTAATGTTGTGTCCATATTTATGCTGTTCATATAGATTATATATATATATCTAGAGAAAGAGTGAATTTTCAGAAAGAGGAAGAGGGTAAATTTATCTAGAGAAAGAGGATTGTGTTTGAAAGAGTGAATGAAATACTGAAAACGATAAAGAAGGCAACAAGAACTGGGCTGGAGTATTATCTAAGAAACTGAAATATAAACTAGAAAGTATAGTAAACAGAAAAACAAACTAAAAAAATGAAATAAATGATTATACAGAAAAAATTTAAAAAGTAAAATTCAGTTGTTTCAGGACTTTTTTTAGCCTGAATCTATGAATATCCAAAGAAGAATAATGAGTTATGTTACTAGCCCATGCAGGAAGCAATTCAAAGCAGTATGGTAGAGTAGGTGGTGATGTTCAGTGTTTTAAAAACAGGGAACCAGTTGGATTAGCTCATCCAATCTCTTCCGTCAGCGTTCAGTAGAGCCGTATGTGAATAAGAGGTTCCTTTAGCTGTTGAACAACGTATTATTATAAAAATTGACACAAAGAAACGATTTGAACTGTCTAAGATTTTAACTTAGGAAAGAATACTCTCAATTAACTGTTAGGAACAACAAAACACTTGTTTCCCAGAACTGAGTATTTACACTGGCCAGACAATTTAGGGACAGGCGAAATATTAAAAAAAACCCTAGATCCTCATTAACATTCAAGGACAAGTATCTCAGATGACAAAATCTTTACTGTTCAGGAGCTTATCGAAAGTGACTGCCTGTTCGCTGTTTAAGAAATCGTTTCAGAGGATATCAACTGTGGCAGAATTGAATTTATTTTCTGCTTGATGAGTTCTGAGATTGTTGACCAGAAATAAAATACAGGTCAGGTCAGAGATCTGTAAAAGTCTACCAAATGAAGCAAAAAAGCAGATATTTTAGAAAAATTGCAATTTGTTATGGGATGTGAACCATTATAACACTGGAGAATTAAAAATTGGTAAGCAAAAAATGGCAAAAGAAAGAAGTAACCTGCCAAAACCTGTCTCTCAACTAAAAAAGCTCTAGAAATGTTATTACTTTTTTTTGAAGGTAATGTTATTGATTTTCTTCACGTTTAACAGTATGAAGTTCAACATCATTCAAAAAATTGTTTAACAAACTATGGATGTAGTTTACTATTTTCAATTACTAGAGTTACAAGGAGAGGTATTCTTACAAAAGATTTTATTGTTCTTGACAATACCGAGTCTCATCTGCAAATTTACAAAGAGTAAATTGGAAGAAACCCACTGGGAAACCATCAACCACTCTCTTTAAACAAGATCTCTCCCAACCAATTAAGATTTTTTTGTGCCTTTAAATATGTGCCCTTTGGAATGAAATGATTAAAGAACAATGTAGATGTTGAGACCTTGTGGTCAATTTGTTAAGGGAGTTGTCATCAAACTTTTCTGGAACAAGAAATATTAAAGAATCATGTTTTAAAAATTATCGGGGAAAATTTGTAGACTTTGAAAATGCAAGAGAATATATAGAAGACAGCTGAAGGTTAGATTTGTAGATATTAAACAATAAATATCAATAAACAAATATTGTATATATTTGGCTTACCAGTATATTTCTTATTTTAATATACATAAAAAAATGAAAACTTTTTGTTGCAGTAACGGGCTTGAATATCATCCTTGTTGTATCTGTGATGTACCTTGTCTGCATATTCTACACTACAATTGTAAGTTCCATAGGTAAGGTATAGTTATAGTTTAGTTACTTGTTTCTGGAACTAATTAATTATATTTTGTGCCATAGGGTGGAATAAAGGCAGTGGTTTGGACAGACACATTTCAAGTTATTGTCTTGTACACAGCAATGATTGCAATTCTTGTAAAAGGCACTTTCGACATTGGCGGTTTCAATGTTGTGTGGGAGAGGAACACTTTATTTAATCGGACCACCTTTTTTGAGTGAGTATTGTTTTAAATTTGAAAAATATAATTAAATTACTTTCTCAAAACTGTAAAGTTTTTTGTTTCTTTAAGATTGTTTAACATAAAAGTTACTTGTTGTAATCATCTTGGATTCCCAAATTAAATCATAAGTAATTATTGTGTAACTAAGTGAATACTTTTGAACTTCATTGCTGACACACTTCGAAGCAATAATTTCAATGACAAAGCCTACCTGCTACTGCTGGCAAATATACTTACCTTATTCCATTATGTAGTAGAAAACCTAAACACCCCTCCATCATCATAAATCATACATCAAGCAAACTTATTTCCGCTGAGTCAACTGAGTTGTATTTTGCTACAAAAATATTGTATTTTCACTTATAAAGCACTCTTGGGTTCAATTTTTTTATTCATAACTTTATACCTTAGTTAATTTATTACTTGTGAACTGATTATTATGTGTAATCATAATTAGTAAACACAAATTAAAAATAGTTACAGTTTGAAGTTTGGTTTAGATTTTAGGCTTTCACAATTACTGTCCATTTCTTATGTACACAAGAATAGACTTACTATCCATACTGACACAGTATGACACAACAAACATCAGCTACTGACCAACACCAAGTAAAAACTATACTGAAGTTCATCCATATCACATTCCAGTTGATATATAAACTGCTGAAGTGTTCTATTATGCTTAGATGTCTGATCGAAAATCATTGGGCCATAAATATCTTTTTTATCATTTATGCTGTAAATTTCGAGAGTCGATAAATATCCCTTAGGAAGCACAGATGTCTAATTTTGAGTGTGACATATCAGAAAATATACTCTCTTGAAGTAAACAAATCAATCAAAAAATGATGACATTTATTATTAGCCGGGATAGTCTTTATACCCTTTACTAATAAACTGTTGTTACTTATTGACCTAGTCTGAATACCGCAATAAGTTAAGAAATGATAAATTAAAAACTTGATATTTATCAGCAATAAACAGTTAATGTCCAACCATCAAATGAGTTTCTTGCCTTTCAAATTACAATTCTCTGCAATTTAAAGATGTCCATTACTAGTAACACTTTTCCTGGAAATAGTCACTTATAACTCAAGTTAAATAAACTGAATTAACACATTTTCTTCTCAAAATATCTAGCATTTTAAAATAATTAAATAAGATAGAAATATCTGCAAAAACTCCAATACCACCAAAAACAATAAAAAATAACTAATATTACTAGTTCCCTAGGATTAAACCCTTATGTACATTTCGATGACCATGTCAACATCATCAGAGGGTCTTATAACAATCTAGAATACAATAATCACCAAACTAGGATGACCTAAATACAAACCAATCAGTCTAGTTTGTAGATTGTTATATTCTAGATTGTAATTTTGTAAAGGACACTCTGATGGTGACGACATGGTCATCAAAATATACATAAGGGTTTAATCATAGGTAACTTGCAATATTAAAACACACTCTTAAATGTTTATAAACTTGCCTATAGTAGCACTTACTTTGTTTGTTGAGGACGGCTGTTTCGGAAGATGTGTGCCATTGTCAACTCAGACCGTAACTGGTCTCAAGGTTTACGTAGGTTAGGGTGTTAGGGTGGGGGTGCGATATTATGGTGGTGTGGGTGTATTTTGTGTGTATTAGAAGTTATAATGTCAAAAAGTGAGTGTGAGTTGTAATGTAATTGTGTATTGAGTATGTGTGTAGGGTGTAGTTTGAAGTGTCTGTATATTTCGTATTGTTCGGTTGTGTAGCGTTGGTTATGCTTTGCTGTTTATGAAGAATTTGTTAGTTAAATGTTATGTCTATGTAGTCACCTTTTGTGGAGTTGAGATGATTGGCGAAGTTTGATTGGTAGTTATTGTTTGTTTGTGCTTTTATATGTTCTTGGTAACGTGTGTAGAAGGACCTCCCTGTCTGGCCTATGTAAAAATTGGATCATAACTCCTAATACACACAAAATACACCCACACCACCATAATATCCCACCCCCACCCTAACACCCTAACCTACGTAAACCTTGAGATCAGTTACGGTCTGAGTTGACAATGGGGCACATCTCCCGAAACGGCCGTCCCCAACAAATAAAGTAAGTGCTACTATAGATAAGTTTATAAACATTTAAAAGTGTTTAGTGATAACTAGTAGCTCATGTGAAGATGGAATCAACAAATAATGCAATATTAGTTATTTTAGATTATTTTGGGGGGCATTGGGATGTTTGCCAATATTTTTATTGTAATGTAATGTATCATTGTAATCTTGATATTATATACTGTATAATCAATTAAACTGAAATGAAAATTCTGATTTAAATTTTTTTTATTACAGATGGACATGGGATCCGACAGAACGATATTCTGTTCTATCTGCTTTGGTTGGTTCTGGTTTCCTTCATATGGCCTTTTATGGTGGAAATCAATTACAAATTCAAAGATATCTTACAGTAAATTCTTGTGAAAAGGCCAGGAAGTAAGGAATCAAATTCAGTTTATTTAATTTACTATTTAATATTATTTTTTTTTAAATCTATTTTCTGATAAAGATTTTGTGATTAATACCAAAAGTTATAAAAATTTTACAACTTCTTAGTAAAAATAATTTTAATCAAGTACACAAAAACTCAAACACAAAACATATTTTTTGTAAAATGAAATAAAACTTTGAAAAACCAAAGGTAAATATTAAAATATTGCACTCAAAAACTCACTAAACGCTAGTTTTTTCAACCAGATTTGTGAAAGTCCACCATTGGTTAAATCAAATAGTATTTAGTGAGACTTCGAGTCCAGTCTTTTAGTATTTACCTTTGGTCAATTTTTTTAACTAGTAAAGGTCTAATTATTAATATCTAACTTTAACAAGTTGAAAAAAATTTTTTAATTTTAATACAAATTTTTAAATATCGAAATCTTGTTACTTTTCATGATGAGCTGGTTGTAAATTACTTATAACCATTTTGCTATTACTTGCGACCAGACTTTTTGTTAACCTGCTGTTAAATTGTTATCTTACACTTGGAGGTTAAACTACACAAATTTTTAAACTAAATATTTTAACAAAACCACAAATGAATCTGGATTTCAAAATTAAATAATAAAAACTGGATAATTATTACAAAGTAATCCTGAAGCAAGATCATTTCCAGAAGTGATGGAAAATTAGAATGTATAAGAAACAAAAATGGGTAGAAAGGAGAAATTCATACAAAAGCTTAAAGACAACGTTTTCAATTGACCTTAGCGATCTTCATCTCTGTTTTTATTTAGGCACTGGTAAAGATTGCTTACTGTGATAAAAAATATTAAGTCTCAGTAAGTATTTCATGTTTTGTGTTGTAAGTTTGGTAAGTATTTGTTTTAATAAATCCAAATGTACAGACTTAGCTGATCGTTATGGAGAACAAAGTAAAATATACAATATTAAGAGCACAGTGGTTCAATATAGTACAATAAAAGTATTGGAAAAAGCCCAAATACCACAAATATAATAAAAAATAACTAATCTAACAAGTTACCTAATATTAAACCCTTATGTACATTTCAGTTACCCTCTCATCATTATCAGAGGGTCCTTTTACAATATTATGACTTAGGTCAGTCTATTTTGTAAATTACTGTCTTCTAGATAGTAATAGAACCCTTTGATGATGATGACATGGTCATAGAAATGTATATAAGAGTTAATATTAGGTAACTTGTAATATTAGTTATTTTTGATTATTGGTATTGGGGTTTTTGGCAATATTTTTATTGTAACAAAGTTAAAATTAAAATGAATTGTTCAAATATCTAAAAGTTTTAGTATCCCCAATATGTGATTGATTAATGAAATTGTTTTAATTTATTGTTGACGTCTTTAATAAAATCATTGTGTGTCTGCAGCATGCTTTGGATCAACATGATAGGGTGGACCATAGTTGTGCTCCTCACAGTCTATGCTGGGCTTTTGATCTTTGCCAAGTTTTGTTACTGCGACCCTCTTATTGCTGGGGTATGTAAATATATTTATCAGGAGTATATGTTCTGTATGATAGTCCTTCAAACTATAACATGATGAGTTATGCTATTCAAGTATTTATTCATTAAAGTTAGTGGTTGTAATCATGTTGAATTCATTAATTAAATTATAAGTAATTACTGAGGAACTGGGTGAATACTTTTGAACTTACTTGCTGACGCGTTTCAAAATATTCATTTCATTGACAAAGCCGACCCACTCACTTTGTTAATGAAATGATTATTTCGAAACGTATTAACAAGTATGTTTAAAGGTGTTCACTCAGTTACACAATAATTACTTATAATTTATTTAATCTTCTATTCTTATTGATATTCTAAGCAAGTCTTACTTTTAAAAGGCAATATTTTATAAATATCTCTTCTAAATATCATATATAAAACTAAACTACTAAAAAATAGTTATTATTTAAAAATATCTTTGATGAAAATTAATTACGACTTAATGCATTACTAAGAACTTTAGGATGTGTAGAATGTAATTTAAATTACGAGTGTTTAAGTATTGTTTACAAAATATGGCATTTCTCAAAAGATGAAACTTGTGTATCATTCAGCAGAGACATTTCTTTCCATAATTCCTGGGCTAATTTTTTTTTATTATATAGGTTCTTCTTTAAATTTCTCAGTTATTTTTCTTCGTTTCTAATATTTTCAGTACAATAAAATTTAAAACTCCATAGATAGTTCATACTTCAATATCTTTTACCAAAAAAAAAGGTAAAACCTTCTAACAGTGGAAATTTTCTGTACTTCACCAAATGCCCATTGTTTAGAGGTATCCATTATTCAGAGGTCAGTAAATACCAACATATATAGTGTAAATAAAGAAGCTTTAAATTGTACATGAAAACTATATGAGATTAGCAACCAATGTATTTTTAATTGTCTGCATTTTGTCTACTTATTTCTTTTAACTTTGTAAGGTCCTTTTTACCAATTTAAAGTAAACTATCTGTAATTGTGATACATATTTTATTCATATTTTACCAGAAAAATATTTTCACTTCCCTTACTCTTTTAATTAGATCACTAAAATTAATCTGGATAGCAGCAGGTTTATAAATGATACATTTTCTTCATTAGTTTTTGTGAGTCTTGTATCATTTTTATTGAAAACAAAATAGAGGAAATGAGCTAAAGTTTTTAGAATTTTGTGTCATAGGTCATTTAATACATTGAAGAGTGTGAGCAAGAGGCAGTTTTTCTAAAACTGTATAATAGGTAGAGTGGTGATTCATAAATACCAATAAAATAAACTTTCCATTAACAAACAGTGCCTTCTTTACATAAAATTTATTCTCGACACAAATTTTAATGTTGAATAATACTGTAGACAGACTACGACACCTGTACACTGTGGATATTCCCTTGCCAAGGTCCGAAGTGATTGGTGGGCTCGTAACCATGAGTCTTACATCTTTACCAGAGCATGATTACCTCTTCATAGTTCAGGTCTGACCCTTCCAACACTCCCAATTCTGTCCCTATAGAAGATATGATATTATGTACAATGATTGGGTTCTTATTGATGTATATGTTTATATCTGTTTGGGTGTGTGCTGTAGAAGTGAATGCTGTCAATAATGTTAAGTCAGACCAGAGTACCATGAGGAAAACAAACTCCCATAAGTTGCAACTAGTCCTAGTTCTCTGATGACACTGCTACTTGAATTAGTAAAACAATAAATATGTGTAACAATGATAAACGAAATTAATGTTTTTGTGCAGAATGTTGGGACACCAGATGAACTGTTTCCCTTGTATGTAATGGAAACGTTTAAGGATTATCCTGGTTTTCCTGGTATCTTCTTAGCTGGGGTATTCAGTGCTGGTCTCAGGTAATTTGTGTTACATATCTCAGTTCCTCATAAATTTACTTAAGTTATAAGCTTAGCAACTCATTAAGTTGTTAATAAAAACTTTAAATGTAATTGCAGATAATATCGTATAATTTTAAATGCTCATCGAATCCTTCCTTGAATGTTACTTTTTTTCTGTCATAAATCATACAGTAGCTATAAATTTAGTACACAACATGCAGCAGTAAAAAGCAAAAGAATCTATGAAGTCAGAACGAATGAGCAAATTTAAATCTTATAATCTATTAACAGTAAATTAGTTTCTTTATTACATTCAGTTTTCTTTTTATCGTTCAATTAGGTTTTATTTTGTAAGAACAATTTAAATAAAAATAATAAATTATTTGTTGTTAGACATTATTGTTTAAATAAATGTGCTTGATTTGTGGTGCTTGAACATTTCAGTAACGGTCAAGTTATTGCCATCAGGTTAGGTTTTCTCCTGCACTCTAATAAAAAATAGCGCTGTGACATAACCTTAGTATATTAATGAAAGCGCATATTTGTTGCTTTTATAAATATATTAAGGTTATGTTATGATGCTAGTTTTTAATAGAGTGCAGGAGGAACAAGGCCTGATGACGATAGTGTAGCCTTTATTAAAAACTTTGCCTGTTTAAATAATTAGTTTTGCCCGACTTGAAAATCAACTGCATGTTTTTAAACAATACATTATTTTATTTATAGTTGTTGTTTATACTTAACATTCCATAACTTCAAATTCTGACCACATTTCTTTATTGCAGCACTGTTTCCACTGGAGTGAATTCTCTGGCAGCAATTTGGTTTGCAGAGCTTGATGGCACCAGTTTTAAAGAAAGTCTGACAGAAAAAAAAGCAGGACATACAGTAAAATTGTTAGCTTTGTTTTTCGGAATATTTTCTTACATGTTCGTATTTTTAGTACCGTATTTAGGAGGGCTTGTGCCAGTAAGTATAGCAAATTAATGGTTAATTTTAATAAATAAGACCTAAAGAAATTTCTTGTAAAAACTGATTGATTTATGTAAAATATATTTTACAAAACATAACCTACAGAACTTTTTCAGAAAGTTTTGTTTACAATAAAGACCTAATGTTTAATTTTAAGAGAGGGAGATTGAATTATAAAAAGAAATTTTACTTCATGGTGAAAAAACAAACAAAATAAACATTTTACAAATGGCATTTTAGAAAATTAGCTCTCTTTAAAAGCATCTTATGATCAAAATCAACAGATTTTACTGACTTAGCTGTAAAGGCAAACCATTCCTTCAAATATTGTATCTCACTTTTAAGAAATACACCTACTCTTTAAATGTTTTTAAATACCTGTTAAGCAGTAAGATTTTTTTGTGTATTATCAATTTTAACATTTGGTGATCTCATAGTGATTTACTATAATTTCTAACTATTTTACAGGTTGCAATAACTCTATCAGGGGTTTTTGCTGGTTCATTATTTGGAGTTTTTATTCTTGGCATGTTTATGAAAAGAGCAAACACTTATGTAAGTATATAATATTTTCATATACTGTAAGTGCCAAATAAATAGTACTGAAACTAAATCAGCTACAATTTCAATGAGTAAAACCATCAAGAACAGTACAAGTGTTGCCTCAAATTGAACGGAGGTCATATAGAACATGTTTATACCTGAGTCCAACCAATTTAGCTTCTTTTCACTTGTATATGTTTATAAAACTTTGTAAATAAAATAAAATCTTACAACTGTTTCAGTACTGTTAATTTTGGTCCATGCAGTATTAGTAAAGTTACCAAACATTATATAATTTTATGTGTTTTGTTTGCATTTTGAGAAACTATTAAATACAGTTTTCTCATTTTTAATTTTTTAAACAAAAATAATTTTCTAATTTTTTTATTTGAAATTAGTTGAACAATGTTATTTAATTACTATTAAATACAAGTACAGTATCTAATGTTTAACAAAAGGGAGCTGCCAGCGGCCTTCTCTCCAGCATCATCCTATTAACATTCATGACAGCTGGTGGACTAATAGCAAACAAAAATGGACAGATTGTTGTTCAGCCCCTCCCCACGTCTGTCGAACACTGTCCAGCCAACTTCACTGCAATTAACTTGAAACAGTAAGTTAAAATGATTTTGGAATTAGATTTAACTTCCTTTTGTTGTACCATATATAGTGATTGGCATTAATGAATTTTGGTACATTTATAACAAATTTTTATACATGACTTTTCTACTCTAAATTTGTAGTATTTTTTAATGAAAATTTGTTCAATCAATCAAAATACTTAGGAAATGGATTTCGTTGAAAAGAATTTATGACTAATAGAATCATCAAAAAATAAAGAAAAAATTTCCATCATTGGTCTCAATGCATGTTGAAAGATACTTTACTTATCAGTTGGTATAATGTTTCATGGTCTGAGAGTTTTTCAGTTTCAAATAGTTTGAAAAAAACAGCTTTATACATGATTATAGTTTGATAAAACCTGGTTATAGTAAAATACACCAGACCCGACCAATATAAAATAAGGATTTGCCATGGTTACTTTTTACTATGCTGTGATTTTTTTAAAATTTGTACAAATTACTTTTGAAATAAAAAACTACAAGACACTAATCATTCACTGTTCACATATACATAAAACTACATTAAACAAAATATGTTTCAGCATATAGTGTTGCTAAATTTAAATCATACAAAACATAAATAATGCCTGATTACTAAAACAAAATAATCTTCTAACCCTCTTAGAACGTTTAAGTATAGTTTTATTTATTGAAAAAATAACTACATCCTCTTTTCTCAAGGACATCAAAAAACTTGTGTGAGTTAAACAATACATGAGTATTGTTATGCTAACTTATAGTACAGAACTTGCAGTTTTTGTATTGTACATCTTGACTTTTTTTTAAAATTATTTTTATTGATATTATTTGGCAAAAACCACTACTTATTGATATTTTTCAGCAAACCCCTTTCACACAGGATCATGGACAAATACACACAAATAAAAAAATACATAACAATAATATATAGCGAAAACACATCACAAAAAAGAGCTCCCTCATTCCATAAACTCAAATACAAAGACGCTTTTAAAATATCTAACACAACCAAAAACACCTATACAATACAAAAACACTCAAGAACAAACACAATAGGGTAAGAGTATACAAGATAATATGTAACAACTGCCCCAGCTTCTATATAGGACAATCAGGAAGAAACAATCTACATGATAAAAGGAAAACATAAAAGACTTAAAAACAAAACCAGAATCAAATTTCACCATTCACATACAGAACACAATACACAAATGCACCAACAAAGACACTAATTTAAAAGTTCTTCATTTCATCACAAAATGCAAAAGCTAAACACGGCAGAAAACTACAAGAAATACATATAGTACAGGATTGTCACAACATTAGTGTTCATAAAATTGTTAGACTTGTTCTTACCATAATTAGGTCTATTGAATGTTTCATTAATTAAGCCTATATTTTAAATTTGAAGATTATATTTTTACTGTATTTTATTGGCCAGTAAAAAATTTTACTATTACAATGTCTGATTTAACTGCGTTCATTAAATATATATTTGATTTATGTCAGGACAACAGAAGACCCTGAACTGGCATTTGTTGGCTTTCGCATCTCTTACATGTGGTATTGTCTAATAGCGAGCTTCATCACAATTAGTGTCGGGGCAGTAATAAGTGTTCTTGCAGAATGGTTGAAACTTGTTGACGCTCCTAAACAAGTTCCAAATGGTTATTTAGCAGCTCGTCAATCTGAAGATCCAAATTTCAGACAAGAAATGCTACTGCTAGAAAATGAAAAATCGCTCCACCCAATAGTTAAACCAAAAGAAATAGTTCCTGTACAAAATAAGAGACTAGACAACATGTAGTTTTAAATTTATTCTAAAAGGAAGTTTATTTGTTAAAAATTATTTTTATATTAAAATTATATTTTGTTAAAATAACATACAGTTTTATAACAGGAGTCTGTCATAACATATGGTGATCAAATTTTATTAAAACTGCATGAGATTAGAAATCTAATAAGACTCTATAGATACAAAAATATAAGTAAGTTCTAGATAAACAAATGTATTTTTAATAATAACAAATTTACTTCAACAATTATTATTATTCACTTAGGTTTATTGTTCAAATCACTAAATGAAAATTTGAAAAAATAACATTAACAAAATAAAACAGAAACATGTTTAAAATGGTTAATAATAACTGTTTACAATTAATAGTACCTACCTACAGATAAGTACCTACCCAATCTGCTTTAGAAGGGTAGTCACTTTTTCTGTTTTTCATTTCATTTTACAATAGGATTAATTGATATTATTGTTCTTTGATCAGTTCTCCATTCAATCTAGTGTCAGGACTAATAGTTTAGTGCAAATGCTGATCTAACTAATCTCTTCTCATTTTCTCATTTCTCATTTTGTAGTTCCAACAAAACTTTATTTCTTATTTTATCTGTTCATGAAAGAACATAAAATTTCTCCAAATATGCTTTTTACATATGCAGTAGAACGTCTCTAATTCATTACTGTGGGGGTGACAAATTCGAGAAAAAGACGAATTATGGAAGTCATGAAATTAACATGTAATTGTAGGTAAACAGCATAAATACATAAATAAGTATGTAATGTAATTAATGTTGTGCATACACGAATTATGTTACCTGAAAACTCAACAATACTGTAAAAACACTAGTAGCCGCAGGGTAGTTCGTAATTACAAATACAGTATATTACTCGATATTCATGAAAGTCATTAAAAAAATTATTTTTAGTACCTTGTAAGAACAATAACACTAGCAAAAAAATTATGGTATATTACATCTATTTACGTTTAGTTTTTAAAAAAGTCTGTCATTTACTTTTGTACTAAAGAATTCTTTTCTTATATTACATGCCAGTACTAATGATGCTTGTTATTACTTTGAAGAATACGGTGACAAATTACAGAGGTTGTATTGTATCCATTTTATCAAAATAATCAGAGATTTGTATTGACATTAATATCATTATTAATCACATACAAATATAACTTTGTCACTTTGACACAATTACATTGAGTATTTATTCAATGTTTAAAAATAATAATTAAATTTCTTTAGAATTCCCAATAATAATTAATTATTGTCTAATCTATAATTTCTGTGTTAATTAATGAATGGATTTACTAATTAAGACGTTTGCTTATCAATGGCAAGCAATAATTCTAAACTTTCAGCATTAACATCAGCTATTGTATTTTGAAGCATTTTTTGATAAATCTATGTTCAGTATATATTCAGACTTGTGACACCTTAAATTACATCAGTATCACCTCCTTCAATGTCATGAATCATTTTTCAAGGCCGCTGCTTTTGAAAACTCTTTTCTCAAGACCATTTAAGAACCTGTACCTTTACACAATTTTTATCTCTAAGTGTATGCAGTCATGCACTGGTTGTGATAATTTAAGTTGGCAATTTTTCCAGCATCAATTCAAGATCGTTTCATCTATTCAACTAACATCTTCATAACTGAGTGAGTACATATTAGTAAACTTTTTGACGTAATGACAAAGATTTCGGAATGGTCTGCATGCACAATCGGTTATTCATGTTACGATGCTTTAGTCAAAAGGCCACAGAACTGTTTGGTTACAGTAATTTTATACGTATATTTGAACTTTTTTCAAATTTCTCATTTTTAAATGTGTAAATGAAGGGCGCTGAGTAGGTTTAAAGTAATCAAATTTATCTCAGTCCAGTAATGCAGTCAATAATACCTTCTGAAGAGAGGGGTTTGGGTATTCCAGTGACATTGGGCATTAATTTATACCCTTAGGGCAAATTTTGTATGTTAAAATACCTAAGACAAAATACTGTCATTTTATGCTATTCCAATCTTAAAATTAGACACAAGTTGAGTGAATAAGTGTCACCAAATGAGAGAATTAAATTTGTTTTATTTTAAATACATTCCAAATTTCAAGAGTACCCTATGAATATTAAATTTTTAAAGTAAATATACAGGATATATTTGCTTGCAAAATTAGATCACAGTGTTACGAGAATTAAAGACATCTGTCATGGAAACTTAAACTACAATATTAAAATTTTTTTGAAGGTTCATTAAACATTTCGCTATGTAGCAGAATTTTTTAATGGCCATACATAATTATTAGTCTATATAGCATTCTTTGTAAGTTTTATTTCTCAAGAACTATCACCAAATGAATTTAGTGCCTTTTACAAACTCTGGATCCATATACTACATTTATTTAGTAGCTGTTCTAAAGTTACTGTATATTTGTTTTGTAGCAAAACTATCTTGAAGCTATAATATTATAATTTCTTTAATATGAGTTTTGGAATTAATATAAAGTTTGTTAACACTGGTCAACTTAAAACAATTTATTACCTTATGGTCTTACATATAATGTAGAATAAAAATAAAAAAGTAACTCTATGGTACTTGCAGTTATTTTGTTGTACATGTTGAGGTTTTATTAAATTATTTTCATTTATATCACTTGACTAAAAAACCATTAGTTACTGATATTTTTCAGCAGATGTGCTGCGCAATGCATTAATATTGTTCAATGCCCTGATATAGTGTGAAATGCTTCTAATGAAAAGTATTAGTAAGTAGTGTTTTTTTTTTGCCAAGTGATAAAAATCCTCTATGTTAATTCTAGCAGAAGGATTAACCCCTAAATCCACTTCACTGCTCCTTTGTCTCTGACAATTATCTGTTTTGTAAGACCAAAACAGTGAAAATAACCACCATGAAATGAGACAGATGAAAACTTTCTTAACATTTTGTATTTAAGCTTAAAGTTTCTTTAATGAGATTTCACAATGTAAATATATGTTTCATAAAACAAAAGAATTTTTATTAATTGCTGTAATTATTTCTTCGAATCCTAATAAATTTCAAATTATTTGATTCCACCTCCCTTGAGCTACTATTTTTTAATTCCTTTTATTAGCTTACACTCTCCTTATATATACCTTGTACAAATTTTCAATTGTTAATCAAATATGTTTTTATTCATCCAATCAAGTTCAATTGCATTTTGTATAACCTGTAGTGGATAACAATTGATGGTAATATAGTCTTTTCATATATTTATTAATTAATTAAATTTTAAAAAGTTGTTGTCCTGGTCGGATTTAAATTGAATGACTACATGTGTGAAATCCAGCACTTTGGCGCTGAGCCAACTTTTCCATAACTAAAAACATATTACTACAAAATGCAAATGAAATTATAGAAGAAAATTTTCTGGTAATAATAAGGCATACAACAGATGGCTAGAATGAGAAATTATAGGCCACCATCATAAATTAGAAATGAAAATAAAAGAAATCGAATAAATATTAACAAACAAAACCAATAGGTCTGTGGACCATATACTGTATAGAGAGGAAAGTGTAAGGAAATTCGCTTTCTATTTTAGCCATGATGCAAAATGGACGTCCTCAATAATCAAAAAAGTAAGTGCTACTATAGGCAAGTGTAACATACTAACATATATACAAGTTTTTTTAGTTAATAAATTCCTTTTGTTCAATATCTTATGAACCAAATTAACCAGATTTTTTTTTCTTAGTTATAAATTAACATACGTAGCAGTGGATATTTATGAGATCTGTGGAAATTGATGTCATAACGAGGCTTTGTTCAAGCCTTACAAATCTTAATTGTATAATATTGAAGTAAAAGAAATAACTGCAAAAGTTTATTTTAAAGAAAACTATATTGGTTTGTAAGTAAATTTAAACATTTTAAAATCTAAATTTGGAAATATACCAGATATTAAAATGGTCGACTGGTCCAACACAGGCAATAATTTGTACATAAAAGTATGTGCTTTTACAATCTATTAAATCTATATTTATGTTCTTGCTATCTAGGGCTTTGCTTAGTCTTCATCATCAATCCTCTCCACTAGTAATGCCAATAATTCTTTCGTGGGGTGAGAATATTGAAATTTCAGAGAAAATGGGACCTAATTTTATGTGTGAAATAAAAGTTTTGAAACTGAATGCCATTTTCAAACTGAGAAGTTGACAAAATGAGTGAAATAAATTTGTTATTAATTTAAATACACTTCAAATTTAAAGTATACTCAATGAAAACTGAGTTCATGTACAAGGTGATGTTTATTTAGAAAAACAGATTGTTGGAAGATATAATAAGGTATTAAAACCTTTTTTTTCATTTATTCAAACTACAATGCTACAAAAAATATTTAGTATATGAGATTTCTTTGAATTTTTTTAAAATTCAATTATTCATAATAATGTTTTAAAAGAACTGCTATAAAATTCCCCTTTTGCACCAATTTCTAAAATATGTGGCCTTCGCCAAATGAATCTATACACATTAAAGTGCCTTGTAGATATTGTGTAAGTATATTTAATAAATGCTCTTGTGCTAACTTGTTATATGTGAATACTAACTTCAAGTTAAAACACTTCAATTTGTTTATGAGAGTTTGAAATTAACATGAAATTTGTACAAAATTAAGCAAATAAAAGGATTTTTTACATAGTATGATTTTAAAAAAAATTTATCAACCTTTGGGGTGATAACCTTAAAATCCTCTAGCTGAACATCTGTTCTCCATCCTTCATTATCCCAGGACTGACCTTCTTTCCTATGACTCCTAGATCTTTGGCACATCATGCATTCCATCATAATCCAAATTCTTTCTGCCCTTAAAAACTTTTCTTTCATTACTTTGGCATATACTGTCCATCTAGTCTATCTAAGTGGTCATGTTTGTTGGACCTGGATAAGTCCTTACAAATTAAAATCATAATGACAAAAAATATTCGATGGTAAAGAAATTAGTTTTCCTTTAATCAAAACTATTGTTTATAGAATAGGATCGAAGTGACACATGTCCAATCATAGATTCAAAATTTACACTAGATACAATTCTATTACCTTCAGTAAGTTGGATTTTTTCAAGTACATATTTACACAAAAAATAGATGATATTTCGTACAATTCAGTTGACAATGCCACAAGTAGGCCTATTTATAGAAGACATGACAACATATGACTCAACTTACCTGTAATTTTAGTACTGAAATTGAATAAAATAAAATATTCAATAATTTATTCTGAAACCTCTATTTCCTTGGAGAATACTTAACCCCTAATACCTTAGTAAGTTTCTTACTAATGTATTGTGTGCACCATCGAGGATGAAATTTTGAATCCAGCCTTAATTGTATTCTAATTTTCTGAATTGTGTGTGTGTGTGTGTGTTTTAAGATGTATACCAATAAAGGCTTCTGCCATCTAGGAATAATGTGAAAATGTTAGCGCATAACTGGAAGACTAAAGGAAAATTAAAACTTTCCTGTTCTGGAAGGAGAGAGAGGTCCATAGTGAACATAGGATAAAATCTAATATTTGAAATATAGATCTAGTCTAATGTTAGAATAAAATAAATATCTAAAAGTGAATGCAGGAGTAGAATAAAATAGGTATCTAAAAACTAATTGTACGGCTATAGTAAAAAAGTTATCTAAAAACTTAGTGTATGAGTAGAGTAAAATAGTTATCTGAAAATGAATGTACGAGTCAAGTAAAATAGGTATCTAACAAATTAATAAACTAGCAGAGTAAAATAGGTATCTAAAAATTGAATGTACGAGTAGAGTAATTTATGTACGTGAAAATTTAATGTACAAATAGAGTAAAGCAGTTATCTAAAAACTTAATTTACAAATACAATAAAATAGTTATCTAAAAACTGAATGCACCAGTAGAGTAAAGCAGTTATCTAAAAATTGAATGTACGAGTAGAGTAAATTATGTATGTAAAAACTTAATGTTCGAATAGAGTAAAGCAGTTATCTAAAATCTTAATTAACGAATAGAATAAAATAGTTATCTAAAAACTAAATATAGGTCTACAGTAGAGTAAAATATTTATCCAAAAATTGAATGTAGGAGTAGAATAAATTATCTATGTAAAAACTTAATGTATGAGTAGAGTAAAATAGTTATCTAAAAACTTAATGTAAGAGTAGAGTAAAGCAGTTATCTAAAAATTTAATTAAGAATTAAATACTAGAATTTTTTAGTTTATTACGTTCGGTGTACCTTAATTAATCACTTTAACAATAGTTTATGACTATCCGAACCTTAAATTTTGTAAATTTGTAAAAACTTAGTGAGACAGAACGTTTTTGATTGCTTTGTCTACAAAATTCAAGAATTTAACAACAGCATGGCAGGCTGCAATCCATGAGAATACAAGAAGACGGTTTTAAAGGTTAGGAAAATACACGCCCACATACAATTCAAGAAACAATGCCTAATTCATAACATAACACCCACATACGCTAAAATAAACACAAAGTACAAACATATTAAACAAACAAACACAATACAAATCACACACACTCTTTGATACTATCAAAAACCTGCTTTTAAAACAGTCACAGTTTAATTCAACATCTCCAAGCAGAAGACACTGATGAGGCGAAGACCACATAGCGATAGAAAACATTCTGTCTCAGTAAGTTTACAAAATTTAAAGTTCGGATAGTCATAAACTATTGTTAAAGTGATTAAATAATAAAATAGTCATCTAAAAACTGAATGTACAAGTAGAGTAAAATAGTTATCTAAAAATTGAATGTACAAGTAGAGTAAATTATGTATGTAAAAACTGAATGTACGAGTAGAGTAAAATAAGTATCTAAAAATTGAATGTACGAGTGAGTAAATTATGTACATAAAAACTTAATGTACGAGTAGAGTAAAATAGTTATCTAAAAACTTAATGTAAGAGTAGTTTAAAATAAGTAAGTTATCTAAAAAACTCATTAATGTATGACTAGATTAAAATAGGTTTCTAAAAACTGAATGTACGAGTAGAGTAAAATAGGTATCTAAAAACAGAATACACGAGTAGAGTAAAATAACGCTCTGTTTTATAAAGCATTATTCAGTTTGTACAGTTTCAACTGTGTCACCAAATAGCGGTCATGTTCATATTTTTCCAAATTTTGACTACTATCTATAGATTAAAACATTTAAAATACTTTATTCTTGTTTACAAATTTGAGTAACAAATATAATAACAGAAAAAACACAGTTGGTTTAAGTATTACTAACAATTACCACGTAAGCACGCTTGGAGCATCCACGCGACTTACATCTGTTCGGCGTTGTTCTGCAAGGTTCTATTCTGTTCGAAGCTGCTTGTTTTGACTCAAAGTTATGCGGCGCGTTTTTGCAGACGCATCTTTTAATCGTGTAGATGCGTATAGGATGGTGTTGGCGCTGCGCATGCGCAAATAGCGTGGTCACGTGACACAAGGAAATAGCCTTGTTGACAAACTGTGAGAAAAACACCAGAAGGAAACGAGGAATGTGTTCGGAGAGAAATGTCAACGATGGAGAAACTATTATGAAATGCAAAGAAGTTGCGAAACATGTCCTACGAATTAACAGAAAACACACATTCTGAGCATTTACTCACAAGTTGATGTCAAGCAACATTAACGATTCGAAATGTTTGGCAGCTTTGGGTTGAGAAACTTGGGATTTACAAGACCAGTTTATTCTGTTACCTGGATCCTGTCCACGTGTTAGCAAAAACTACTGTCGGTATATAGATCCACATCTACCATTAGCAAGTACTTAGAAGATGTAAAGTGAATTGTAGGGCGAACACGACTATTAAATATTATACTTTTTTGTATTAACTTGGCAAAAAAACCACTACTTACTGATTTATTCAGCAGACACGTTTCGCACTAGGTCAGCGCATTATTCAATGCTGTGAATCACTGACAAGACTGTTACTCAGATGTATTGTGTTAGTGTGAGTCTGTGGTGTATTTCTGTTCTGTGGTGTGTTATGGTTCATAGAGTAGTTGTTAATTATGTGCTCAAGTATAGTATTTGATTGTGAGTGTGTTTTGTCATTTAGAATGTGTTGGGGATAAAATTTATGGTGTTTATATATCTCGTAGTTTTTTACCATAAATACTATCCACAACATGTTCTAAATGACAAAACACACTCACAACCAAATACTATATTTAAGCACATAATTAACAACTACTGTATGAACAATAACACAACACAGAACAGAAATACACCACAGACTTACACCAACACAACACACCTGAGCAACAGTCTTGTAAGTGATTCACAGCATCGAATAATGCGCTGACCTAGTGCGAAACGCGTCTGCTGAATAAATCATTAAGTAGTGGTTTCTTGCCAAGTTACAAAAAACGAATAATTTATAAAAAACCTCAAGATGTACAACACAAAAACTGCAACTTTTATTAAATATTACTTGGAGATAGAGTTAGTATTGGGATAGAAGAACCGCCATAATCCAGCACCTCAAGTATCGCACCCTTCTGGGGGTCCCGTCGTTATTCCGGTAGAACTGAGAGCGAATTCTTACCCAAAAGAAAATATTTCAAAACTAAATGCTATTCTGACGCCTAAAATTGCACACAAATGGACAAAAGTCAATTAAATCATTCTTAAATTAAATACATTGCAAATTTCAACAGTTCCTAATAAACATTAAACATTTACTCAAGAGTTAATTACATTAAACAATAAGAGTAAAGAAATAATTTTAAAAGCTTTCGAGAATAACAAGACCTTAAAAGCAAACATTACATTTCATTTTTAAGGCTACAATTCTACAAAGAAATAATGCGTCTACCAGAGTTTTAGATCTTCACCCCTCGTTACAGCGACTCTCACGGATATAAGACACAAATACCATTTAGGGGCTCTTCACTTTATACCACAATTATGCACCACTGAAGTCTTTATGCTCATTTTATTGGCATATTTAATAACATCTCTAAGGGCATTATCAACATGAGAACCGTTTGAAGTTGTACAATTAGAATTTTATTCTTAATCTCTTTAATTTCTTTTTTAAACTCTTCATTATTTTTATTTATTTCATTTATCTTTCTGTTAGTTTCATCTAATTTACTATTTAAAGTTTGTTTTAAATCTTGTGTAGTTTGATCCATTTTTTCATCTAATTTACTACAGGTTTTTTTAAAATCTTGTGTAGTTTGATCCATTTTCGCACTTAAGAATTGCATTAACTGTAGCATATCTATTCCGGTGTTAACGCTAGTCCCTATACTCGTCTCTGTCCCCACACCCAAATTTTGTTCTTCTACTGGCGCATTTGTCCCTACATCCTCTATCTCTTGCCCTAAGTCTTCCGTGTCCATTGTCTGCCCTAATTGTTCAATTTGGCTATTATCATCCCCCATTTTATTTTACCTTTCTAAAATTCTCCTACTTCGCCTTGGAATAAAGTTACCAAATTGCTCCTTTACAATTCTATTCATACACCTACTTATTTATGATTTAAAGTCACTTCCCTAATAATGTTCACTATAGTCTTATTAATGTTCACAGTTTTTTATTAAATTTACTTAATTAAAACTTTTACTTAAGCCAACAGATTAATGAATTTGTTCATTAATTTATGATTTACTTTATTTATTTATATTCACCATTTCTATTTAACTTTGCCAACTAGTTGGGTGTCAAATTATAACTTAACTTTTGTTATAATTAAATTTATTTTAAATGTTATTTATTTACCTTACCTATTTAATGTCACACCTTCAGGTTTATAAAAGAATTAACAATCTTATCAATTTTTAAACCTCACTTGCATTTATTCTCTTCAATTAACTCTACACATTATTTCAAATTTATATTAATATTGTGAAGTGGCAGGATTTATATCTTAACTAAATTTACAATGATAAAAGGTGGACTTCTGAGGCTTTAGATTTCTAATAGAATAACGTAGAAAAAAACAGTATTAAAATTTTATTCTTGCTCTTGGGGTCGCTATTACGGGAACTTTCTTTTAAATTAGAAATGGTGACTAGAATAATTTTTATAAATTTTGATGAACTTAAAATTTGTTTTAAACTAAAGATAGATGTCTGTTGGCTACACTTATATTCAAATATACTTATTGTTCTGAAGAGTCCCTGGAATCCTGGCTTTGTTCACTTCCGCGCTTACACTTGACACAAAAAAACTTACTTTATATTTCAAAAAAACTTTTACGTAGCACTTTTAAAATTTACTTATAAAAAAACTCTTTACTTAATTTAATCAATTTCTCCCTTTACAACACTTCCATCCCGGTCCCCACCAATCTGCCTGTCTTTCTCTGAGACTCTTTTCAAAACTCCTTTTAAACTCCCGATCATTTAGTTTTTATTCAAAATCTAATCATTCTCCCACTATCAATGTTCTTTGTAAGTTCCCACAGTTCTACAATTAGCTAAACCTAACGGTACACGGTTATTTCCCATGGCTATATCGGCCACTGGATTTCCCGTCTTAACCACTTTGGACCCTTCTCTATTGTCTATGGTTGCCGGACTCAACGTATAGCTTTCCTGGGAAGGATAATGACATGGTACCTGCTTTGTCCGCACTAGAAAAACTATTTGTGTCTTTTCTTGCTAAATTCTACAGATGATTATTTTAGCAACTAGCTTAATTCAATCTAAAGACTCGTACTTTATGTTATAATATATATATTTATTTATATATAACATTATTGTATTTTTCATTCCTGACATTGTTGGTATTGTTTGCCAAAGAAAAGCTTTGAATATAAATAAATAATATTCTTGTATTTGAATAACCTATGTTGTTTTAATATATATACAGTAAACTCCCGATTATCCGTGGAATAGGGTGGCCCGGCAACGCCGGATAACGATTTCCCCGGATAATCCGCTATGAACAAAGAATACGCAAAACTGTCGATAATCGATTTTTATACCGTAAGTTACACAAATAATGACCCCGGTTAATGCAATTCACAAATAATCTTCTGAGGAAAAAATAAATACAGAAAATAATTTAAAATGTCGATGTATTTGACGGATTATAACATGTACATTTATATGTCTTACTATTTAAAATACGTACATAAGTATATGTCAAGTATGTATATACATATGTAATTTCCTTTACACATAATACTTTCACTTTAGCTTTAATGTACGTTCTAAGTTTCTTGAGAACATTTTGTCGCA
Organism: Prosapia bicincta; assembly: GCA_036971475.1. Lineage (NCBI taxonomy): Eukaryota > Metazoa > Arthropoda > Insecta > Hemiptera > Cercopidae > Prosapia > Prosapia bicincta. The sequence goes on from JBAIZL010000393.1 coordinate 4,324,613, forward strand.
CAGTGTCTACTTGTGTCACGTGTGTCACAAAGCCATAAAAATCGGTAATGTATATGACAGACATGAATAATGCATAAGTCACGTCCTATACTATTTATAGCCGAGATTAGCTGACATTTGTTTACAATCTTATGATACACATTAGTTTTTCGGGCTTCTAAGCATTTTGTCATTGTCTCTTATATACAGTAGTCTGCTCGCCCCTTTTATTTCGCTGGCCCGCGTCGGGATGCTTCCCTTACAATGTAAAAATTAGTACGTACATATTTACATATCTATTCCCTTCATCTTAACTTCTACTAAGCCTTGTATGTATTTACGTCGTAATTCACCGTTTGGAAATTTAAACACATGAATCTGATTGGAATAAAAACTGGATATTTGTAAAACAATGGCAGACCCCGGATAATCCGCAAACCGGTTAATCCGCCCACGGATAATCGGGAGTTTACTGTATTGTACAAATGTTCAATCGTCAATAAAATCATTTGCATTCACCCACTCAAGTTTCAATTCTTTTTTTTTAAACTTTGTACTGGATGACAATTGATGTTAATACCATTCTTTTTTCCAAATATTAACCCAATGATTAAATGTAATTAATTAATTTTAGTTTTATATTGAAGAAAAAAGTTTTACAAAAATGGGAAATGTATACAAAATAGTACTCCCATTTAGCTTGAAATAAGTGATAACATATGATTTCATAAAACAGCTGATTTTGTTATAGGATAATTGATAGAATAGCTTTTTAAACGCATAGGTTATGTTATTTTATTTATGTTAATTGTAATTATTCAATAAAAAGGAACAAACATACTTTTTTACATTAGTAAGAATTGATTTAATTTTTTTTTGTTACTTGTTTTTTTCTTTTAGTTACAGCCTATACACTGTAACATATCACATTATCAATTAAAAACTTTAAAAATCTTTAGTCTTTGCAGTTTTAAAGTTATCAGCAGGAGACCGAGCATCGCTCGGATAAGACAGAACATTTATGGTAAGTTAATTAAGTTAAATAAAGACATGTATTAATTATATACGCAATATAAAATATGGTACATATCAACTTCCATATCGTTCGGGTTGTATGTTCGCATAGGAGGAGCATTAGAGCGATTGTTCAGAGCTTCTTTCCTTTCTTCGTTGGAAGTGTGTGGGATGGGATGACGGTAAAAATAGAGTTCCATAAGGATAACATGAGAACTCTTGGAGCCACTGGGGTGGAATCCCGGAGATTCCTAAAGTTGAAACCGGTGACAATCAATTTGTTATGGCCGAGAACCGATAAAAAAAATAAATAAATTACATATTCTTGAACAAAAAAAAGGTTTGTTTTGGATGGGAACTTTAGAAGTCACTGGGACGGAATCCCGATTTTTCCCGAAGGTTGAGACCGGAGCCAATCAATTTCCCGTCCCCAAAACCCCAACAAAAATTAAAAGTTCTTGAAATAAAAAAAGGTTTGTGCGGAAGGGAATTCTAGGTGCCAATGGGGCGGATCTCGAATTTTCCAATGGTTGAGACCTGTGCCAATCGATTTCCCGTGATCAAAAACCACAAAAAAAACAAATAAATGAAAAATCCTTTATGCGACGAAAAGTTGTCAGGGTTCATGATTAGCTCTATAGGGATAACATGCGAATTATAGGACCCACTGGGGCGAAATCCCGATTTTCCCCAAGGTTGAGACTGGTCCAATCGATTTCTCGTGGCCAAAAACCCCGAAAAGAATAAAAAAATCAAAAATCCTTTGACAAAAAAAAAACGTGTGTAAGGGCCTGTGTTTGGTTCCATAAGGATAATATGGGAACTCTATAAACCATTGAGGCGGAATCCCGAATCTTTACAAGGTTGAGACCGATGCCAATCGATTTCCCTTGGCCGAAAACACAAATAGAAATAAAAAACTCAAAAATCCTTTGAGAAAAAACAGTTTGTCCAGGCCTGTGCCTATTTTATAATAAAGATTATGTAATTAATGAATTTACTACAGAAGTATTTCCACTTATTGATACTAGAAGTCCTATCACATGACCCATGTCAAACAGCTGTGAGTGGCTATTGTGTCATCAAGCCAAGTCTGCTATATTATTGTTTACTATCACAACACCTGTAACAGTTTCGCTTATTCGCCGACAGATGTCGCTAACTGCCCATAGCAGACGGGTTACATTTTAGTTGTTCCTTCCTCAGCGTTATTAATGTGTCTTCAGGTGAGTGAATTCAATAACCTCACTAGAATTTCGACATTTTGAAAATAATTTGATTATATTTATTTGCATGCTGTTGTTTTTTTTTAATTTGGTGAAATGTCGTTAAAACAAAATCACGTAGGCTATTCGTTTTCCTTATACCCGCTAACGATAGTGATTTTCTCACGTGTTTTGAATATCAAGTTAGTTGCTTAGAAAACAATCGAGCTTTTTACCATACCAGGAAGTTGATATATCAAAATTATATGATATGAATTAATCGTGTTTTCTGCAATTAGGATAAATTAATGTAAATTTTTAAATTCATTTATTAAAAATGTAGGTCAAACTATTTTTCCTCATTGTTATTAGAAATTGCTACAAAGTTTAAAAGTATTTGAAGTTTCAAGAAGTAAATAAAAGCTATATTTATAATAAATTAGATATAATTATATAATATAAACCTTGAATAACATAATAAAGTGGAACGAACATAACATTTTTAAGTACGAGTAGGAAAATGTTTAAAATAAACAAAAATACTGTCTTGGATTGTTTAACGTACGTGACATACTGAGAAACTTTATGCTGGTACTTACTAATATGACTTGCACGAACTTATAGTTTAAGTTAATTTTTAAAATACTTAATGCAAGGTTTTAGATTGTACTAATTGGTCATCATCAGTGTCAAGTTTAACCAAAAGGATGCGCTAACTAGGAGGCAGTGGTTTTAAATGCAGGTGTTCAATAATGTGGTCAAAAAATGTGTGTGATTTGAACTATGTTCGTTTATTTATTACTTTATTTTGTGTTCCAGTAAAAATGTAAGTTTCATATTGCTGAATTGTTTTGAGATGCGAGCATTTCTAGAATTTATACGTAAGTAATGTGATCTATTATGTGGTTAGAAAAGCATGTCATTTTAATGTGTTTTTAAAACGTTAAAAACTTTTGTCCGTTCCTCAATATAGAATATATTACTGTCTGAACCGTTTGGTTTGTTTACACCTGACTTTTGAATTTGTTTCGCAGTGTTTTGTATTGCAATACAAATAAAAGACGTACACAAAACTTATTGTGAGTTTTGTGTACGTCTTCTATTTGTATTACCATAACCTCAAAAAGCACTATGAATAGGTTAATTTTGTATTGTAGTTTATTTTCAATGGTACTTTGATCTTTTTTGAGATTTTATTGGTCTATATTAGAGGTCTTGTTTATGTATGTAGGTAAGTGTGGTGAATTCCTCACCCACACTATTATGCTGTTTTCGTACCTTGGGCTATAAAAAAACGTAAAGGTTCTTTACCTTATTCAGTTTTATGTGCTGTATATTTAATAGTTTTTTAATTCATTGTTGGTGATTTCGGTAAATATTGGTAATCATTTAGTGTATTTAGTATGGATTTAAAGGCAAAACGTTTATGTTAGAGAGGGCTGTTATATAAACATTTTAAACGTGTTTTTGTGCAAGGCTTTTTATTATCGTGTGTTGGCTTGACTCGAGTTCTGTTAAGAAGTGTATGTGGGTTAGAAGTGCCTTACAAATCCTTTTACGGTAAGCACATAATATAAACAAATACATACAGGCTTCAACAAACTGAAAATTCTCCACTTCATTAAAAAAAGACCATACCTCAACACATTACAGGAATACGAAATTCACAAACATGCCAGAATACAAAATAAAACAATTTTAATCGAAAAATCATAAACGATATTTGACCGCATTATTGAACACTTTAAAAAACGTGTCGCCCAATTTTACAAGGCTTCCCAGCTGTCAAACTAAACACTGATGATGTTGCTCTAGTGTGAACTAAAGTCTTTTGCCTAACTAATTAAGTTTTTAAAAAAAATCATGTATTTAGAATTTGGTTGTATTTATCAATTTTCAGCATTAACAAACGTTCATAATAGACTCGAAATGTTAATACCTAGCACAGTTTCAAAAATTTAGCTTTGATAGGATTAAAATAAACATGAATTTCCTTTCGTTCAACACATTGAAGACAATCACTACTCGCGTGTGCAGTGCCGCTCGTATATAAAATAGCAAAATCGTGCCTACCTCCTGCACCGACAAAGCTGGGGGGAATAGAAAAGGGTTAAGACAAAGAACTAAGCCCATTCGTATATAATACATGGGAGCATGGCACAAATATGCAAGGTTATGTAATTTATCGCATCCACAAATATGTGTAGCAGAAGGGACATACTCTGGAGAGTCGGAAATATTTAGGCCTAAACATTTAACTCACATAAAAAGCATTATCTTGTTCTTATTTAATAATAAAATGTCGCGATTATTACTCTGTGTTCAACATCTAAGAACTGTATCACAGTTACAATTTATATTTCAATTTATTATTACTGATTTATTGGTAGGAAACTAAAAAAACACTTTTTATAGTGAAAACGTTTATAGCGACGTCTGCAGAAACTTATTTGATGAACCTATGTCACACAATTTCGCGTCACTATAATTTCCGTCAGATTAATTATATACTTATAATAATATACTGAGCAATTGTATATATTTTAACCAAATCCTACCTAACTAGATATTTTGTTCGTAGATTGTTAAATAGATACATAATGATATAATGTAGAATAAAATAATGCTAGGCCTGTGTTTTTTACAGTTTGATCCGGGGTAGCTAAAAGGTTAAAGGGGGTAATGAATTTTTAAATTTAATGTAGAACATAATTAAACGTTATCCAACTGTGGGATATTAATTCCCGACAGTGGTTACAATAACAACCCAGCATCCTCAACAATAAAACATTGTTATTGTTTAATATAAATAATTAAAACGGTTGTATGGTCTTAAACCATAAAACATTTTATTTATGTCCTGGTGTACATTTCGATTGCAAGGCAATCATATTCAGAGGAAATTACTACAAAACTAAATTTTTTTACTAACAAAATTAGTCTAGTAAGGGTTTCCTTTGAAGATGATTGCTTTGGAATCGAAATGTACATCCAGACATAAATAAAAAGTTTATGTAGTTATGTGGTTTTATTTATTTATAATTAAAAATTACACCACAGTTAATCCAAGTTGTTACAAAAACCTTTTTTTTAATACTTATGTTTATTATTAAGTTAAATTGTTATTATTAAATATTTTTATCAGTTAATAAATATATTAATTATTAGTACATCGATAAATCGTAATATAACTAATTCAATAAAATTATAATGAGTTATATATTTGTAGATTCCAATTTTTTTAATGAAAACTTCCTTAGCACGTCTGATACTTTTTATGAATCTATTTCAGTTAAATCCGTTGGATAAAATTTGTATTCAATAAATTTTTCAGCATCTAATTAAGGTTTTCTATTAACTACATGCTTTTATTACTAGCTACATTAACTAGATTCTGTTAACGCCTCTATTAACTAAATTTTTAAAATTAATTATTTACTTTGGTCAGGTTATCCCACTGATTACCAAATTGGGCAATCAAAAACCTAACAAATAGAAAAAGTTGTTAAAGATTTTTAAAAAATCAGTACAAAATTATTGTTTGTTATATTTGGTTGGAGAATGTAGGGGATTAATTTCCACTTAAAATGATTGCTTTGCAATCGAAATGTACATAGGGGTTTAAACAAATGTTTTTCTGGGAAGTTTTATTTATTAAAAATGAAAAATTACAACACAGTTGCTCCAAGTTGTATTGTTAGAAATTCTACCCTTATTTTCTTGTTCGTACTTTCTTATTCGTAATTTAAACTTATTTAAAGTTTTAGTTTCGTTTAACCTCCTTCTCTCCTAACCTCAAACACTTCCTCCCCTGGATATGACCCTGAGTTTGATGTGACTTTTTGTATACACTGTCGTTACGATAGTTTGTTTTTGAAATTTCAACCACTATATTTATGATTTGAAATATTTAAAATAATAGTTTTCTTGTTTATAATGTTTTCTTTAATAACCTAAATAAAATTTTTAACCAAACTTTATTAACTATTACTCGTTATTTATGAGAAGGTAGATTTATATTTGAAATTAAATTGAATTTCGAAAAAATGAGTAAAATTTATAGAATTGAAAATCAGAAGGAAGACTTAATCTCAAAAGTCAATTTCAACAAAACAATTCACTAAATCTAATGATTTATAATTTTTTTTCAAAACATAACAATAGTAACGAGTTTAGCTCACATATTATAAGACTTCGAAAATCTACTAGTAAAATACCATCTGCGAGTATGGGAACTTGCACTACGTGATCAAAAATTGTAACAAATTTCACAGAACATTTTTGTAAGAAGAAAAAGTAATAAATCTTAAAACTTAAATATTATAATGAATTGCATCAAATAATTAATATAACCTTAAAAAGTTCATAACAGTTGCAAATAAACACGCACGGTTGCTTAGCAACGTTTGTTGAGAGGATTTTTTCACTTCTTTGTTTAAAACTGTACGTATCACTTTTTATTTGGTATTTCAAACGCATTAATCAAGTTGAAGTTACAGAAATCAATTTAAAACTGGCCCAAGTTCATTTGAAACGATCTTTTAACGAAAGATCTTCGACAAATAGATAATTGTTATCAATAGATAAGCAATATAAAAGTTTTGAAAGTTTTACATTCTTGCAGATCAGTCACCACTTTGTATTCCAATAAATCTATAAAAAAAACTTCTACTTTAAATGTATGTTCTGCCTAAACACAAAATATTAAGAAATATTCACACTTAAGAATTATTTGAGCTACATTGTAAGGTACATGAAATAATTTTGTGATATTAATATTAATAAACGATTAAGTATAATATAACTTATAATAATAATAATCACCTCATCCATTTTTTATAAATACAAAACCATCTATATCTTAGTACTCATAGCTAAATACTAAGTTTACTTCTCTATTTACATGCATTAAATTCTATGTTAAATTAAGTAAACTTGTTAAGTAAACTTTAACTTGGGCATTTACAAATATGTCACACTTGCCTATAACAGTACTTACTATCTACATCTTGAAGCAACTGTGGGGTTTTTTATTATAAATAAATAAAACTTCTTAACCACAAAAAAGTTTTATTTATATCTTAATGTGCGTTTCGATCGCAAAGAAATCATCTGCAGAGGAAATTATTACAAGAACCCTTTCTTATTATTCTTGTAAAACTCTACAAAACGTTATTCTTCTAATTCCCTCTGAATATGATTGTATTGGAATCTAAATGTAAATTACGATTTAAATCAAAGGTTTTTGTAGTTAAGAGGTTTTATTTATTTGCCAATAAAAAAAACTTACTCTCTTTGATTAATAGAAGAAACTGAAAAATGTAAAACTATTAACAATATTACCAACAAACGTAACTTTTAAATAGACAAACCGATTGATACTTATTAACAGTAGTGCCAATCCTATGAACTGATACAAGCAAGAAAGGTGTTGTTTACTCATGTAAATATAAACTTAAATAAAATTTTAGGTATTTCCTAACAATTTACGCTACTTTAGCCAATTAAACTAATAGTAACATAAAAATTAGATTTAATGACCAAACAACGAAAATATCTGTGTATTAGTTCAATAATCCATTTCCCTCTCACATTAAATGAATTAGTTTTTTTTCACACGTAAATAAATTTTATCGTACTATATCCTACAATATTGTATTTTGAAGTTAAAGATGATCCAATAAGTGTTTATTATTTTATCTTTATTATGGCGTTATCGTTCTCAAGACGAACAATCGATAATGTTGTAGGAAGCGATTAGCACGGGCCTCGGAGTGCGATGTAAATATCCACTTTAAACTTGCAGCAAAACATCACATTTATGACACGAGCTTTGTGATTACATCAAAAAAAAAATCAATGTATTACTTTAATAGAATTTGTTGCTTCATTGTAATTTATTAACTTTAGACTCTTTGACAGTGGAAAAGTAATTGTTTTTGATTAATTATATAGATATCAATAACGTTCCTGTATCATCGCAACAAAAGTTACAAGAGCCTTGCGACCTTGCTGTAAGGCCTGGATTGGTGTTTTCTGGAATGAGACGAATTCTATCTAGACACGACTGTTTCGACCGCTTCTCCAGAACTACAGTCAAATCACATTGTGAAAAATCGGGTGTTAGATGTGCACTGGCAAGAGGCGCCAGTGCGCATGCGCGTCAGGGTGAGAGGTGTGAGCGACACTTCAGTTGGTCGTGGAGGTTGACGGTGGTGGATCTATACTTACCTTTCCAAAAAAAATGTTGTAGTGTTATGTTTTGATTTAGGTTTTATGTTAGCTTTTGTGTTTTATAGTGCACGTGATTTTGTTTCATTAAGAGATGGTGCAACCGGGTATTACCCGGGTTCTTTCTCTTGGCATACATAAATGATTCAACTCAGCTGAAAGTATGTGGTCAGGCTAGTAGCGTTTCTACTTAGAACTTTCTCTTCCTCCTCCCCTCGCACGCGGCCAAGTCCCACCCCTCATCCCAACATGCCTGCGCGAGGCGATTTTTGTCAAAGTGATTCAACTGTACTCGGGACCGATAGAAGATTCCGAACGGCCAGGTTTCCCGTCTGATTAGTTCGGTTCAGATAGTGCAATAGGACCTTTGTCCAGTCTCGGTTGGCTCTACCTAAGTGCCATGCCCTCAGACTCGAGACTTGCCTTTTAAGTGGGCATAAACCCAATACATGAGACCTTAAGAGCCGTGGTCTTGCACATCACATATTTCCCATTTACCACATACTTTTCGTTATTTCTCCTAATCCTATACATCTTCCTCTATAAGATTTTTTCCATCGCCATTTCTATTTGTTGGAATCTAGGACCCCCTCTTTTTTCTTCTTATTGGTTCCAAGTTTCAATAGTATTCTTGTCTCATTCATCCCTCACAAAAGTCTATAAAAGGAGTTTCCTCCTTTTTATTTCTTCATTTAGTGTCTTTTACATTAATTTTATCCTATGTTTTCAGTTCGTACTTTCTCTCCGTTACTCGTACGTTAGTCTTCAGATTTTTCTCCAATACCACATTCTTATTACTTTTATTTTGTTTTCCATACTTTTACTTACCACCTATGTCTCGGAACCGTACAGTGAGCAACATTCTACTATTGTCCTTAAAGGTTTGATGTTTAGTTTGGTTTGTAATATCATCGTTCCTTATGTCTTAGTATATTAGTAGCGTTATCCATTTTCTGGATACTTTTGCTACTCTTTGTTTTACAGATGTCGGGGAGCTGGCCCGACGATCCAACCCTACTCCTTTCGCAACCGGGCTTGGGACCGGCTATGGCGGAGTTAGTACCAATTTATCTTTGTAATGACCATATTTGATTTTTCAAAGATTTGCACAACAATGGAACTAAAGTATCCGTGAGAGCTGTAATTAAAGCAGTTTTCTAGAAACGTAAAAAGTAAACAACCGTTATCTCACATAAACAACTTTTAATCAATGGGGACCAAGAGAGAAAATAAAAAAAGGAAACAAACCTCATAACATTATATGAAAAATGGTAGACATATGATCCCCAGACGTAGTAAGAGACTTGGCAGGCCTATGTGCAGTTACCTACTTGACACTTGGAGTGTTGGGGAGCATAGTGATGGTTAAACCATATCTGTCGGCCCGCTATAATTTCTGTGTTTTGTTCACCACTGTGCCTAAATGCGAAAGGGGTGACAAGTGCTTGGCCTTCTACCTCCCTATTCGGCGAACACCCTTTTTCCGCATCTCTTTCTATGACTCGTAAGTTGTTCTATTAGTGTAGTAAATCTGAGTACAAAAAGTAGATTAACTCTTTTCGGCATTTAGCCCCACCCCTTGCTACCGTGATGTAGCGCCAGGCTAGTTCACAGGAGCTGTATACTCTATAACAATTACAGCTCCATGACAGAAATATTCCGTCTGGTGATGTGTTTCTGTGAACCAACCCGGCTGCATACAAAGTCTATGTACGTATAAAGTGAATAACCCTTTTTATTAGCCACTGTTTATCGGGCAAACGAACGTATGAATGGGGATACACTCTAAACACTCGCCGAACAAAGTACAGTAATGGAATGTAACTTGGTATGGATCCATTGTACCATGGTATCAACTTACTTTAGTGAACTGATTTGATTTTTCAGTGAACGAACAAAACAACGGAACTGAGCTAATCGAGAAGGCTGTAATGTTTTCACGCTTTGACTATGGCGTCAACTCAATCACTAACAGATACGCTCAAGTGATCATAATGCAAGTATCAAGTAGAAAATTTCCAACTCTACTAACCTTGTATTGCTAATAAAAATTGCAAGGTTCGACGAGGAATGCCATAAGGACCGAAGTAAATCTTGTGTTTAATTTGTAATTGTTTACAAACCCGTATCGTGTGAATGTTATGTAATTACGTTCTTTAATGTGTACCTGTGTTGCACAGATGAAACAAGATATAGTACGCGCCTAACCGCTACACTAAGTCTCCAGAACAGGAGTAGACCTAAGTCGCGTCGCCTTGCTGGTACCATTAAAACAGTGTACTTGGCCGTAGTGGCTGTTAATAGGAAATGTTTGCTCACAAAATGATTTCTTCCACATCTTCGACAACTCCACCAGTCTTTATGGAGGCAGGGCAACACACAATATGGTTTAAGCAAATAATAATAAACGCAATACCAAACCCACAGAACTAGAGTGGTCTTCCGCTTCCCTCCTCAAACACGTATTCCTATAGTTCTACGAGGATCATGTAGTATGACTATTGTCCCCTACAGAAGGCAGGAAAGGATTGTGATTATAGATAACATTAAAGTAGGAACATAAAACTCCCACGTAGCGGATATAGGGAGGACCGTGTTAATGGTAGCATACCTGACGAGAACCTACTCTCTATAGGAGCCTTGAAGAAGTGTCTAACCGTTACACCCGTTGGAGGAAGAAGGATAGGGAGAGGTAGAGGGAAGTAGTTTGGTGTAAGGAAAGGACAGAATGCTCCCCTGGAATTGCCAATAGGGGAACTTTATGACTGTTTTCAAAGAATGAGCAGGGTCGTTACCTGAAGTAGACTGCCATTCAGACTTAACCACATTAGTTGAGAACAAATACTTATCTCAAAGGTAGTTCGTTGATGTTATAAGGCATAAGGATGTTATAAGGCGCGCGCGCGCGCGCGCACACACACACACACACACACACACACACACACACACACACACACACACACACACACACACACTCACACACACACACACACACACACACACACACACACTCACTCACACACACACACACACACACACACACACACACACACACACACACACACACACACACACACACACATACTTACACAAACGCGCGAGCACACCCCCTCCTCCCTCACACACACATATACATACACAGACACGCGACCACACCCCTTCCCCTCTATACACACACATGGTTTGCTTGGGCAATGTAGCTTTTTTGATGCGACTTCATACACTTAGTCATAGAGTAGCGTATAATGACTTACCTTGTAAACAAACCAACAAAAAACAAACCTTAAGCTTCATCCATGTCAGCAGCATCCATCCATGACACTTTTTGCTATCCGTGTAAACAGGGAGCTCCTCTGTTTACCCCCTTTGAGAGTACGTCTACCTTAAGTAAGGCATCTTGGCAATGCGATGCTATTCCTCTCGCAGTTCTAAGGGATCATTGTGTCTATTTCTTAGCCCTACTAATATCTAGCCCTCTTCTATATCTTTTTTTCTTACAACAGGTGTAACGAGTATAGAACTCTTAAGTCATAGATAGAGCATGTCTCCTTCAGGTACTCGGCCCTGTACACGTCGTGCCATGATCCTCCCAGTATCTCCTACTAGAGAGTTATATGTACCCCCCTAATCCGGCTTTCCTTCGCCACTGATCTCCTTCAAACTACGTAAAAAATCCGTCGTCGGTTGGTTTTCCAGTAAGCATCTACAAAAGATCCTGTGTTGTGATGTTTTGCAGAGAAATATACAAAGGATTTTAAAGGTACTCATACAGAGTCAAGCTATTACTGTTTGTGAGGTGGAGAGGAACCACAACACAAGTGGCTAGAATAGCTCCAGTGGAGTCTTAGAAATATGTTCACCCGGTACTTCAAATACACAACAAGAAACAAGATTTGTCTACGAACGTTTATTTGATTAGTCTTGATGATTTTACTTTATATTGTTATTGTTAAAAAGTATTTTCCTTAATTTTCTTCTACAGAAGCCTAAAGTTAGCGACATAACCTTTTCTCGTGTGAATCTATTTGTGACGTCATACGTGACGTCAGTTCAGTAGGTGAAGCTGTGCTCGTTGTCCAGGAAAGCAGAGGTCAGTGAATGTCAAGTAAATTTCCTGTTCAGCAATGTCCATTACGAAAACACACGAGTTTAGCCGAAACAAACAGAATCGTTTCACTTTATAATCTCGATAATAAAATAAAATAAAGTTAACAGCCACAATTTGTCAACATGTCGTAATGTTTTTACAACAGTATTTCTGGCACCGGAATAATCTTTTACTGGCTAAAGTTAAAGCCTCTCTGTAGGAGAGACGTTAAATTCAAGGTGTTTAGGATAAGTTAGTAACATTGTGCGTTAGAATGCCTTCGTTTGGAGATGAATGTAAATGGAAGGAATAACGTACTTAGTAAGGACTTATCAGGATATCGTTAAACCATTAGGGCAACCAAAAATCCCTTCTGGAAGGGAAGCTAGGGAGGGGTAGAACTGGAAGCTAATTCATATCACAATGCAAAATTTTAAAAATTAAAATTAGAGTAAATTTCTTATTTTCAAAATAACATTCATCAAACAAGTTCACAATTTTATCAATAACCTGTGTAGACCTGGCCCTAAAGGTATAATTAGTAACGAAATTATTCAGTAGCTGAGGAAGGGGCTTCGGATATTTTAGGGGGACTCTGAGCAATTTATATCGGAACGGCAAAGTTTTTACAATTAAATAGCATTTTATACCGTTTCTAACGCTTAACATAAACAGAAGATTGAATTAAATTTGTTCCCGATTTAAAATACATTTTAAATTTAAAGAGTACATTAAGTTGAATTTTGAATCAAGAAACTAGATTAAGGACTAGCAAAAGCGAACTCTATATCTTAACTTGACCAAACTAAAATTTTATAAAGAAATACTGAAACTGTGGCCCTTCTGAAAGTTCTGTATAAACTTCATCCTTTATTACAGGGATTTTCTCACTGATATAAGCCGTAGATAGCAAGTTTTATGTCTTACATAAGCCGCCATATCCAAACAGGTTCTGACATTGTATTCTCGTCTCCATTAACAACTCAGTTGATTTCAACTCGTTTTACAGAAAGACTGTCTTGAAGCTATCTTCTTTTAATTTTCTATTAAGGGTTTGAATTTACATGAAATTTGTTAAAAAACTAGCTAAATTAAAATAATTTTAAAAAATATTAAAACGGAACTTTATAATCTTTCCGAGGGGAAGGAGCCCCAGTCCCTTCTTGTTGCATCTCTGTCTGGTTGCATTCCTAATGTAATGTTTTAATGTACGAGTTTTTAAACACTTTCTGATCATCTTCGGCAGTTGCTTTGAAGCGATATCGGAATAACACTTAAAAACTGGTGACACAATTAAAAATGTTTTAAAGTTCATTCCAACTTGAGTCAACACAAGAAAAATTAATCAAGTTACATTTATTAAATAATTATAATTAATATAATAAAGTAACATAACCTATGAGGTAAAACAACTTTTCTACCGCATAACCTATAACATAAAAACAGCTGTTTTATGAAATCATATGTTAACACTTATTTTAAGCCAAATGGAACGAAATAACTGTATTGTATAGCTTGCCTCTTTTGTGGAACGTTTTTCTCCAATAAAAAAAATAATTCATTATATTTAATTAAATTTTTAATATTTGAAAAAAACTGTACTAAATACAAGTGCCTACAAGTAAGAAAAAATTTGAACTTCAGTGGATGAATAAAAGTATTTTATTAACGATTGTAAATTTTGAACAATATACAGTATATACAAGGAGGGTGTGAACTAGAAGATGGAATTGAATAAGTAACGAAAAGTCAAATGCATTTACATGGTGTTTCAGGAGGAATCTACCATATTACAGAAGCTTATTCCTCCCACCAAAATAATGAAAAAGTTCATATAAATATGGGTCCGGAGTTATACAGGCTCAAAGATTTAACCTGAAATTCAGCTCCCTCAGTGAAATTAACTCATAATGAAATTTTTAGGGCGTTAATTGAGTTTTGTTAGTTAGATAATTTTTATGTAGCTGACAAATCGTATAAAACCTGTCCCAGAACTCTGTCTCCAATAGTTTAAGAGAAAATTAGGGTAAAGCATAAAAGGTTAGGGTCCAAAACGCATTTTTGCGTTTGGACTGCAATAACTCCGTTAAATTCCCTAAAAACAAAGAAAAATGTTGAATAAAATTTGTGGAGAATTTTATTCAAAGATATAATGTAGAGTCAATAAAAACGGAATAGTTTTCTTTTAAGAGATCCCCCGATCTGACCCCTTTCTTTGTATGGGGACACATGAAGATATTAGCGTATGCACAAAAATCGGATAATGAACATGAACTTTTACACAGAATCATGATTGCTGCTCGATAAATAAAAAACAGACCAATAACGCTAGAGAATCCAATGGCCTCTTTAAATCATCGGGCTGAATGAAATGTGTATTAACAATTGTAATACTGATATCAATGTAACTTGATTAAGTAGCTTTATGATTGTTACTCTAGATTAGTTTTAAAAAATCTCTATTTGTAATAAAATTATTTTGGGGCATTGGCTTACATCAGGCTACTCCGATAGCAATGCGTGATTTTCATAATTTTTAGTTTTGTGTGTTCCTTAATAAAATTAAATTTAAAAGAAAACTATTCCATTGTTACTGACTTTATTTACATTAATTTTTGAGAATGAAATTCTCTAGAAATTTTATTCAACATTTTTCTTTATAGGTAATTTAACGGAGTTATTGTAGTTCAAACGCAAAAAAGTGTAGTTTCGACCCTAACATTTTTTGCTTTAAGCTAATTTTCTCTTTTGAACTGTTAGAGATAGAGTTCTGGGGTAGGTTTTATACGATTTGTCAGCTCCTTTTACATAAAACCTTTCTAATTAACAAACTCTATTAATGGCCTAAATATTTCAGTGAGGGAGCTGAATTTCAGGTTAACTCTTTGACCCTGTACAACTCGCCAACGAACCATTTCCGGACCTATGTTTTTATGAACTTTTTACATTATTTTGGTAAGAGGAATAAGCTTGTGCAGTATGGCGGATTCCTCCTGAAACAATCTGCATATTAGGGTTTTATTTCTTTTATGCTTTCGTTAGTTTAATGATATCCGATGAAAGATTTCAAGGAAACTTAGCAACCCTAACTTATAACTTAGAATAAAGTTATATTAAAGAAAATAGTTTAGAATTGCTTTATTTTTTTAAAATCGGTTACACTTTTTTTAGGTCCCGTAAACATGAATTAAAGACATTGATAAGGTTTCGCCATGAACAGATTTAGCGGCTCAGCCATATAAAGAATATAAAAAGATTAAAATAAGATTTAAAGGTATTTGTAACAAGGTATCTCAAACAAGATAAGTAGAGACTGGTAGAAGTGCTTCTAGACAGGCTGTTTGCCCACATCCACGTGTAAATAAGAAAGGCTTAATGCAAATACGAATTATCTGCTGATAGCCAGATTAGCTACACTTGTTCAACCTTGGGCTCTACAATACGCAGCTACGGCAAGTTACAGCGTTCTCTTCTCGGTTGCATTCGCTCGCTCGTAAGGACCAGGCAGCCTCTCTCCTCAGCGAGAGGCAGGGCTCATCGAACTTTCTGGGCTAAATACAACGCCTTCTAGATCGTACAAACCTATTGGCTGGTACTTAGGACGGTATATCCAAGCTCGCGAAACGTTACTGGAAGGATGTCAGGTATCGCCAGTGGCGTGATCATCCCCGAAGCTCACATTTATAGTTTGTAAAGTTTAGGAAGAGCGCTATGCCCTCAGGGTGTCGACCGACCCATATAATCCCGTATCAAAACAGCTTTGTATCCCAATTAACCACCTGTTTAATTTATACTTCAAACTAAAAACTTATTTTAATTATTCCCAAAAATAAATATTTTTTAATTGTAGTTTCATTTAAATGAGAAGAAACAAATAATATAAGCAACACTTTTTAAAGTCGATTCCTACTTGAGTCAACAGAGAAAAATTTTATTTTAGTTACTTTTTATTAAATAATTACAATTAATAAAAATAAAGTAACATAACCTATGCGTTGTAACATCTGTGCTACCTCATAACCTCTACCACAGAATCAGCTGTTTTATGAAATCATATCTTATCAATTATTTTAGGTCAAATGGGACGAAATAACTATATTGCGTACCTTGCCCTTTTTTGTGAATAGTTTTTCTCCCTTTTAAAACTAAAATTATTTCATTAAATTTAATTAATGAATTATTATTTGAAGAAACTGTATTAACACCAATTGTCCTCCACTACAAGTACAAAAAAAGTTATTTGGACTTGAATGGATGATTAAAAGGTATTTTATTAACAATTGATAATTTTAACAAGATATATATAAGGAGAGTATGAGCTATTAGAAGGAATTGAAAGATAAGAAAAACTATATTAAACACGGTACAATTTTAACAAGCCATCAACGGTATTGGGTTTAATATAATGTCAAACTATTATTACATAAAAAACTATAAACTTGAATTTTCATAAGTTGGTATAATTTTTCTTTTGTTTTTCATCCTCTTTTCAATTATTTACAATGTCATTGATATTTTTGGAAAATAATTAATTTTGAAGTGGACAATAGGGGACTAATTGTCGGAACAAGTGGTGGAAAGACGGTTGACAAATAATTAAAGGGGTCGTTCGGATTGAGTGCACAACGCCTTCCGAAGCTTTAGACACTGTAAGGATTGAAAACAAAAGATAAACGCCTGTAGAAAGTTACCTTTAACTATCTCAAATACAATTTATTTTATAGAATAACCACCAAGATTATATTATATTTGTATAATTTTGCATTATTTCCGTAATACCAGATTAACTCGTTCTTGTTATACAGGTAGGTTTTCTTATTCAATTCCTTCTATTAGTTCTAACACTCCCTATATATACCTTGTTCAAATTTTTAATCGTTAATAAATACTTTTTATTCAACTACTCAAGTTCAAATACATTTTTGAAACTTGTAATGGATGACAATTGATGTTAATACAGTTTTTCAAATATAAATTAAATAAATTTAATTAATTAATTTTAATTTTATATGAGAGAAAAACTGTCTACAGAAGAGGCAAGGTATGCAATATAGTTATTTCGTCCCATTTGGCTTAAATTAAGTGATAACGTTTGATTTCATAAAACAAATTATTTCAAGCTATAGGTTATGTGTTAGAACAGCTGTTTGACCCCTATGTCATTTTACTTTATTTATATTAATTGTAATTATTAAATAAATAGTAAATAAAATAAAAATTTTCATTGCTTAGATAAGTCGGAATTTACTTTAAAAACATTTTGTTTATATTACTTGTTCTTAAGGAAATTTTCTTCAAGGGCTCATTCCTGAAGAAGACTATAGATCCGCCCTCGCGATTGCGTAGGATTACTTTCTTAAGGAAGAACCAGTAACGTAAAATCCTGGCTTCAAAACCTATTAAACTAGTTTTTGGAAGCAGTTTGCAAAGTGGTAACTGTTTCAATGACCTTGAGTTCAAACAGCTGGAATAGATAGAAACGTAGCTCCGAGCTAACTTGAGCCGGTTTCTCAATTTTGTCCTAAAAGGAGATAAATATTTTCCCGTTCTTAAATCATTGTTTGTTCTGTATATAACGACACTGAAGTGTTTAGAACAGCATTTTCAATTAAACTGAATTTAAAAATAACTTAGAGATATTCTCCCAAAATTACTTTAAATATGCAGTATGTGCCTGCGAATTTTCAAGCTCCTACAAAGATATATATATATATATATATATATATATATATATATATATATATATATATATATATATACAGTATATATACTTACAATTTTATATAATTAAATAAGAATCTTACTTAGTATATTTATAACAGTCGACTTTCGAGTACTATTGATTGGTACTCTCATTTTCAAGTCGACTTGCAAATATTCGAATACAAGAAAGCTGTGTGTGTGTGTGTGTGTGTGTGTATAGGTGTTTGTGGATGCATTTATATATATATATATATATATATATATATATATATATATATATATATTTATTTATTTATTTATTTATTTATTGGGGATGGTCGATATTGTCTGTCACAGTGACTTGTCACTGACATTCGTTTGTCGCGGGTTCTACTAGTGACAAAATATGAAAAATCGTAGTTCCAGTGGCATAGGATCGATCGGTAGTTGCGTCCGTTGTGGTTGGGTAAAAAGGCGCAGTCACTGGACGAAACGGCTGTCATTGGCTGATTTGTTGCTGTCACTGATTCTACTCATTTACGTCGTGTGTGGGTGGTCGATTTGTATCAAGTTTCAAGATAGTTACAATGTTGTGTACAGTAGACACTATTTTGCACTCTGTAGTTTGTTGTTAATTCCGTAGGAGTTTATTTTCAAATAAAACAACCCTTCCATAAAAGAAAAAAGCGAGATGGGGAATCATTTTACCAGTATGATATGCCTGCTTGATAATGACACATACAGAGCAGTCTCAGTATCCCTTGTCACCGATACTAAAGTCACCTGTAAAAATCACTGATCCAAACCTGGCGCTGTCACTAAAATGTTAAAGTCCCTGGATCGACCATCCCTATATATATATATATATATATATATATATATATATATCTTATAAAGAACACGTTAGTACATTTAAATGTAGCTGTAAGGAAAAGATCTTTGTTTTAGATCTATTTTAAATCTATAGATTTGAGGGTTGCAGTGTCTTAAAAAAATATCATGGGTTTTAAAAAAATTGGGTTTTTAACAGTATTGTCATTTTTAAACTGGAAGCTATACCTATAAGCTAACAGACAGGTAA
Source organism: Prosapia bicincta (assembly GCA_036971475.1). Taxonomy (NCBI): domain Eukaryota; kingdom Metazoa; phylum Arthropoda; class Insecta; order Hemiptera; family Cercopidae; genus Prosapia; species Prosapia bicincta. Next base: position 4,343,892 of record JBAIZL010000393.1, read on the forward strand.
ATTCATGAGGGGCAAGCCCATAAGTCCTTCCTTCTTAAAGTGGGTTCTTTTTCAGCGAAAGCCGTACTTTCCAAAAATAAGGCGCGTGCAAAGAGGGATAAAAAAAATTAAGATAACCGAGTGAAAAAATGGAAAACTTGGACAGGATTGGCGAGCTGCAGAAGGACTCCTACCTTTGGAGCCGGAGATGAAAGGATAACTAAGCCATCCCGCGATACCAAACGCTTGGGAAGTCCGAGGATCGTCCAATCTACTAAATTCGAAATAAATAGGCTTACCTAATAATTAATTATTAAAAATTTATTTGTGTAAAATTAAATTAAAAGCCAACAAGTAAATTTAGAAAACTAGTATATTAACTATATTATTAGATTACAAGCCATAACAAAGTAACCTCATGCCTAAAGATAAATAGAGATAAATACATGCAACATAAGTTGTTGTCAAGATAATATTAGCTGAAGTTAATTTGTAAGGAGTTCTATCTGCTTGTTTTACCGATGAAACTAGCTGGACATGCACCAAATTTTATTATTTAAAAATGTAAATTAGTAAATTACAGTTTAATTGAATATGTAATCAATGAATTTTTGTTTGTTAAATCCAGAAAATCTCTCATTATTTTTAATCTCTTCACAAGACAGTCTAGCGCCCATCAATAAATGTATTTAATAATAATATTTAGTAATACTAATAATAATATATTTAAATTGATATTTTTATAATTTAATTTAGTAACATAACAAAGCAGTTGTGTTAGAGTTAACTCAAGTAACTAAACAAAGCGTTATGTCATAAAGTTGGCATACAACGCGAGTTTATGTTAGTTTGTGCCTAACATAGTAGCTATATGTTATGGTTGTAGCACAACATGAGGTTATTTATATTAAATATATATATATATATATATATATATATATATATATATATATATATATATATATATATATATACATATACATATATCGATACCTGTACCTCTTCACAACTTCTATTCTCCTGATATATTAGAATGATTTTAAAACATTTTGCTTGTACAAATAAAATTCTCGCGTGTTGTATCCGGCGAATATGAGATGTTAAGAAGTGCATGGCCATTCTGTAGATGCATTATTATTTTTTGATGTTAACGATGAACAGATGTTTTGACGATGTTAATTTTTTATAACAGTGTAATTAATGATAAAATGTTGAACTGAAAGTTCAAAAGCCACAAATTGCAATTATTATTTGCATCACAATTACAGCAATATTTTGGGTTTCTTGAAATTTTAAGTTTATCAGTCAGTATAACTACCAGCACCTATAAAGTATAGGAAATTACTGTGAATACATGAAGGGTAAGGAACTCCCTGGGTCAAGACGTAAAGGATATGTAACATTACGTGTATCGTGTCCTTGAAGCACAGCCCAAATAGGTGAAGTGGAGGTGTGTCCTGCTATCCCGATTTATGCAATATTACATTGGTCGTTTTCTTGAACTTTTCAAAGTGGCCGTAGCTGGATGAACTCATAACAACTTGAAGAAACTGTGATGTAATCTCTTATTGTTATTAATTCAAATAAATAAACTTTTTAACCACAAAAACTTTTTATTTAAGCACAAATGGGTTATTTTTGTAATATCTAATAAATTAGGAGGTTTTATTTATTTTAAATGGATGAAATCACATTAAAATTTAGGATTTAACAATACCACTTAGAACTTTTAAAAGGTATTAGATAGGTTTTATATGTATCTAAAGTTTGTTGTTGTGCCTTTAATGATAGATAGTATTAATAATGCATGTCATTATTTAATTTACAGGTTTCTTCAATGTAAGTAATGAAACATAGTTTTATGGAGACGTATTTTATTATTCTGATTAAAGTTACCGCATATTATACATAAAGAAATAAATTGAACGTACAAATATAACATTTTTTAACAATTTTCAATGAAATTAACAGTTATTTTTAAATAAATAAAACCTCTAAACCACAAGTAACATTTATTTAAACCTTATGTACATTTCGATTGCCCAGCAATCATCTTCAGAGGTATTTAAAAAATACAACTAACTCTTTTTAAATACCTCTGAAGATGATTGCTGGGCAATCGAAATGTACATAAGGTTTAAATAAATGTTACTTGTGGTTTAGAGGTTTTATTTATTTAAAAATAAACATTACGCCACAGTTGCTTCATACAGTTAGAAATTAACAGTTGTTAAATTAAAAATACCCGTTATTATTGAATGAAAATAACCTTCATTATTTCGATTAGTTAGTGTGATTTATTCGTATCTTACATAAAAATAGAAGGTTTACTTAAATGGAACCATGAAATAGAAGTTATGAAACGACGCTCCCCAGTCATATTGCGGTATCAATGCCGATTAGATAACATGTAAATTGTTAAATTATATAACTTAGAAGCATTTATATTTATTAGGGCCACTTGATTTAATTTGGTCATGGAACGGCATATTCATAGAGTCTCTTAGGAACCGTCAGACATACGTCAGGAAATCAATATGTAAGTTAAGGTGAAACTAAGCACGGGGACGTTTCCAGAACCAGACTGAAGATGTCCAGTGATGAGTTATTAATGGCGGGCATACATTGTACGTATGCGACCAACACTGCGTTAAATCGACGATGTTAAAATAACATGGATGGAAAGAGCTGAAGGTCGAGAACATAAGAGACAAATGAAGTTGATCCGTGTTCAGAAATGGAATATACTAGCTATTATTAAATGATGGTTACTGAATCAAAAATAACTTTTACCGCTAGGAAAAATATTGCCTCCAGTCATACCACGAGAACATAGACTATTACGTCTAGGCATACAACGAGAACATACACTATTTCGTCTAAACATACCACGAGAACATAGACTATTACGTCTAGGCATACAACGAGAACATACACTATTTCGTCTAAACATACCACGAGAACATAGACTATTGCGTCTAGGCATACTACGAGAACATAGACAATTGCGTCTAGGCATGTCACGAGTACATAGAATATTTCGTTTGGCAAAACACAAGAAAATAGACTATTGCGTTTTGGAAAACCACTAGAACATAGACTATTGCGTCTAGGCCTACCACGAAAACATAGGTAATTGCGTCTAGGTATAACACAAGACAATAGACTAAAGCGTCTAGGCCTACCACGAAAACATAGATAATTGTGTCTAGGTATAACACGAGAACATAGACTATTGTGTCTAGGCATACAACGAGAACATAGACTATTGCGTCTAAACATACCACGAGAACATAGACTATTGCGTCTAGGCATACTACGAGAACATAGACTATTGCGTCTAGGCATGTCACGAGTACATAGAATATTTCGTTTGGCAAAACACAAGAAAATAGACAATTGCGTTTTGGAAAACCACTAGAACATAGACTATTGCGTCTAGGCCTACCACGAAAACATAGGTAATTGCGTCTAGGTATAACACAAGAGCATAGACTAAAGCGTCTAGGCCTACCACGAAAACATAGATAATTGTGTCTAGGTAAAACACGAGAACATAGACTATTGTGTCTAGGCATACAACGAGAATATAGACTATTGCGTCTAAACATACCACGAGAACATAGACTATTGCGTCTAGGCATACTACGAGAACATAGACTATTGCGTCTAGGCATATCACGAGTACAAAGAATATTTCGTTTGGCAAAACACAAGAAAATAGACTATTGCATCTTGGAAAACCACTAGAACATAGACTATTGCGTCTAGGCCTACCACGAAAACATAGATAATTGCGTCTAGGTATAACACGAGAACATAGACTATTGCTTCTTGACACATCACGAGAACATACACTATTCCCTCTAGGCAAATCACGAGAACATACACTATTGTGTCTAGGCATGCCACGAGAACATATACTATTTCGTCAAGGTATACCACTAAAACATACACTTTAGCTTCTAAACATATCACCAGAACAACATACTATTGCGTATAGACATGCCACTAGAACATAGACTATTGCGTCTAAACATACTTCGAGAACATACACTATTGCGTCTAAACATACCACGACAACATAGGTGGACCTCGAGAACATAGACTATTGCGTCTAAACATACTACGAGAACATACACTATTGCGTCTACACATACCACGAGAACATACACTATTACGTCTAGGTGGACCTCGAGAACATAGACTATTGCGTCTAAACATACTACGAGAACATAGACTATTGCGTCTAAACATACTTCGAGAACATACACTATTGCGTCTAAACATACCACGAGAACATAGGTGGACCTCGAGAACATAAACTATTGCGTCTAAACATACACTATTGCGTCTACACATACCACGAGAACATACACTATTACGTCTAGGTGGACCTCGAGAACATAGACTATTGCGTCTAAACATACTACGAGAACATACACTATTGCGTCTAAACATACCACGAGAATATAACAAGGTTATTAGAACACTATAATAAATTAACTGATTTGCATATAAAAAAGTAGAAAAATATATTTTATTAAACTCCAGTAAAATACTTTGTTAATTCTTTGAAACCGATGGGCTAAATCTTTCACAGCCCTCTAATAGGGCATCTATGTTAGTAGGTTGGGAACAAACTGGAATTCTCAAATTGTATTCAACGATCTCACTCGTTATCACAAATCTGTACTTGTGTTTTATGAATTTCAGCTTACTGAATGTAGATTCACAGACAGAATGTACATGCAAAAACACAATATTTTCTTAACATACTCATTTAACTGTTTGAGGGTCACAAAAAGTCTCTCAGGCCCTTGAGAACATACATTTTTGCGTCTAGACATACCAGGGGAACATAGACCTTTTCTTCCAGATTTACTGTAAATGACGCTAACGGACATTCTTTACTAATATTTATACAGTATGTTCTAATATTTATATTAGAAATAACTGCTGACAAATGTATTTATCATGTATTTGTTACTTTAAAACAATCAATGAAATTCCACTATATTCTGAATTCATATTTTATGAGAACAGAAAAATACCTTATTGCAAAAAATAAATTATTGCAATAGTTACATCACAATGTAAGTATCTGATCGATATAAGATAATTTGATTGTTTGTTAATAATTTCATGTCTATATTTAGATTTAATTTTATGATATTTACGTCTCTGCTTAGAATTGATTATTTTTACGGACGTTATTGCCTCAATAAAATGAATACTGCATGAATAATTAGTTCTCTACTTAGTTACAAAACGTGATACGTGATGTGTTCTGAATATAAGACTTCCGTGTCATGGAACAAAAGATTTTCCTAAAGTGAATTTAGTACACGTAAATTTATGTGTGCCGTTTAAAACAAAGAGGTTAGGTAAGTCCTAATTTCATATAATTGTAGTGAATGCACCTTATAATCAGGCTAATGCTTGTTTGTGTATGGTAAAGTACAACCGGACGTGAATGTTGACACGCATGAGGACAAACATCCTCTTCACATCCTGGGGAAATATTTTGTGTATATAAACTTGGAAGCACTAGCTTATATGATTAAATTAATTAATGGGCGTGATTACGGAGGATTGGAATTACTAAACCTACCTGTAATTCAAGAATTGGAAACAGCCTAGGCTTCCGTTCGTGTACTTGCCCTTATGATCATTTCAAACCGTTTGTTATAGATTAGTGCGTATCTAGTGAGATTAAATAAAATGTAAGGCTTAAGAGCTGACTGATTTTAACTAAATATCGCTTCACTCAACAGACTAGATTCGGTAACAATGCAATTATTATCAGTGCTTTGTTTTACTAAGTCACACTGGTAGAATTTTGTTTGTGAAGTCCAACACATTGCCACCGAAACTAGTCTGTTGAATAGACTAATCCAAGTCTTGTTATTTGATTGATGTACAGGAACAGGAAAGTACCTCTGACCTTTATTATTTGTGAAGTGTTTAGTAAATAACTACTTCCACCAGTAGGTATTGTCGGTTAATCTCCGACTGGAGGACCATCAGAAAGTGTAATCCTACCTGATAAAATACCGTACGCGCCAAAATAAACAGTACTGGGACTATTGCAAGATTTTATGTTGTGCATTTTATTTTATTTACATAGTTTTACAAACACATACAAGTAAAAAGAAGCTACATCGGTTAGACTCGAGTATAAACATGAAGGTTTCACTACATTTTGGTGAAGAGAGGTTAATTCATACTCGTGGTACACATGCTTTTCCTGTAGTTAGACGATGGTGTTTGGTGGGTCATCACAGAAAATCTCCTTCGTCATTTCAGACGCGGCTGCCAAAAGTTTCTTGAAAGAAACCAATGTTGTCTAAGGCGGTTTGAGCCATTTTGCTGGAACCATTAAGAACGAAAATTCAGGTTTCGGGCACAACAAAATCTCCTGAGGTCTCCTATAAAACGACTACATCTGAGAGAAAGCAACTACGGCTGTTTCAGTTTATTTTGGTACATACAGTATTACACTCGCTAGATTAAAATTTTGTAGAAATTAAACGACAGGTTCGCAAGTCAATAATTGTGAAGTATATTTATTCAGATATTGAATAAGGTCTGACGGTGGTAACGAATCAGATGCAGAAGCGTCGTCGCTAAATAAATAAATTACAATAATTTACTTGCAAACCATTCGTTTTATTTCTACAAAAAGATAAAATCCAACATTATTTTTGTGTCAACAATATTATATCGACAATCAAGTAAGATTTCGTTTAGTTTTAAGACAGCTAGCCATTATGAAACATAACAAAGGTAGGATCAATGGCGTCCATACCCGGGGCAAGAGGGGGGGGGGGGTTCGTGGGCACACTAGATTACTAGCAGTTTTTAAAAAACAAAATAAATATCCATGCGTCATACGTAGACGAGTGGATTTTTTCGACAAAATTATTTTAAAAATTGGTAAATTGTTGAACATGACCTAGAACTAAAATATTTATGTGCAAAAGATGTGTGTTCTTTGTAAATATTTATATAGTAGGGCCTATTGTTTTTTTAATAAAAAGATAGAAAATTAGATTAACGTAGTCTAATACTTTATAAGTAGTAATAGGTTAAACAAGGTTAAAACTTGAATTTTCCAGCTGCTTATTTTTATAGTATGCATGTATCTACGTCCAGCCCCTCTACAAACTTTCATATGGGCACCCATGGGTATGATTTCCGTGAGTGGGGCATAAAATCCCTTGTAGATGGTATAGAATAGAGGGTGTAGAGCGAGATCATTGTATAATGTAACTGGAGTAGACCCTATAAAGTAGACGGCGAAGTAACTTTCTATCGACGTCATAAATATATGTACAACCTTTTCACCCGCCTTGTAACAAGAAGGATAATGAAGAGTGGATGTATTTGGGAGAACTAAGGAGACGACGTTAACACTCCTGGTACTGGGGAAAGGGGAAAAGTATGAGTTCGAAAGGATAAGGTCGATTATCTGAAACATACTTTCTCTCAGCCGGAGTTAAGAGGAGAGTCCCCTCGCTCTCCGAATTAACATAAAATTATAATAAATCGACAAATTAGATATAATATACAAGGGTAAGTCAACTACTATCAGAAATGATGTTATAAAATTGTATTGTAATCAAATAGAAAACTTGTATGTACATCATTTTTCGACACAGTCCCCTTGCTTTTCAACGTACTTGGTTCGTCGTTTTACAAACTCCCTGACGCCTTCATTAAAGAAGGTTTTTTATTGAGCTTTGAGCCAGGAATACAGCGCTTCTTTCAATGCTTCGACCGACGCTCCCTTAATGCATTTTTGAGTGGACCAAGCAAGTGGTAGTTATAAGGGGCAAGATAGGGGACTATATAGAGGATTAGACAGTACTTCAAAATTGAGTTTCTGCAGTATAAGGACGGGCATTGTGGTGCAACAACACAACACCTATTGACAGCAATCCTTCGAATTGCAGGCTCCAGCTTGGCAGTAAGCATCTGTTTATTGGTGTGCCCCTTTCCTCCTAATGTTTCATTAATGAACCTTGTGAGTTCCGAAAAATTTGAAGCATCAGTTTTCCCTCGGGCATTTGGAATTTGGATGTTCCCATTCCATACACTGCCGTTTACTCTTTAGCTCGTAAGGGTAATGATATATCCATGCTTCGTCACCAGTAATGATCCTTTCTGAGATTTTGTCCAGTTTGTTACCATAGCGATCCATAAGTTTTTTGGCAGATGTCCAAGTGCGTCTGTTTTTGCAACTGGGAGTGGATTTGGGACCCATCTTTCACAAACTTTGTGAAATCCAAGGCTGTTTTGGATGATTTCGTACGCAGACGATGTGCCACTTCGTTAATAGTTACTCGTCTGTCTAAGAGATCATTTCACGTGAAAGCTCAATTTTCTTCGTTTGGTCCTCCAGAGCCTTCACCATGTGTAACACTTGTGCAACCATTTTTAAAATTTTCAATCCATTTGTAGACACTTCGCTGTGGCAAAACTCTGTTCCCGTACTATACCAAAAGTCTTCGATGAATTTCGGCCCCTGATACACCTTCCGACCACAAAAAACGGCTGACTGAATGCTGCTCTTCTTGGGTTAAAATCGAAAGCAGAACAGCTATGACTAACAACACTACAGCGATAACGAAACACCTAGCAGCTTGAAACATGCATAGACATTACAACAATTAACCAAAGGATGAATCTTCGACGCAAAACGACAGCACTACCAACATAAAAAAAAAAAAATAACTAATTTGCAGATAATAATTGACTTACCCTAGTAGATCCAGTTTTTAAAAATATACGATATACTAAGAACCAGGTTATTTCAACTGTAGAATGTGTTGGGGTTTAACTTTTGAACTAATAAACCTTCATTCGAATCTTCCGAACGATTTGTGCTCGTTTACTCTTTAGGCCTTTAATAACGGCTCTAGTTCGATTCCGGAAATTTGATTATTTACGATTTACAAGGTAAATGTGTCAACGGCATCTCACAAGGTGGGAATCACAAACTATGAACTTTGATAATTCTAATAACAAAATATAAATAAACACAAAATGTAACTACAAAAATTAATACATACGAGTAACTCACAGATCAGCACAATAGTAATTTTAAGCAATCATTTTTACGTTAGTTCACTATATCCTAGGGGAGCTGCTGTCGAGGCATTACCCAAATTAGTTGCCAGGTTGAAGCACTGACCCTCATTACCCCCCCCCCACCCCCGTTGATTTTGAACAAATTATTGTTAGGTAAGTTGGCATCATATAAGCATATAAGTTGGCATATAAGCATATTTTGGACTCATATAAGCATATTTTTATTTGAACGTTGAGCAGTTTACGTACACATTTGAATAAGATTATTTAACACTTCTTGAGTTACTGAACGTATCATTTATTTTTTCAATTCCTTCTATTAGATCACACTGTCCTTATTATATCTCGTTTAAATTTTCAATCGTTAATAAAATACTTTTTAATCATCCATTCTAGTTCTAATACACTTTTTAAAGTTGTAGTGGATGGCACTTGATGTTATTATAGTTTTTTTAAAAATATTAATTAAATTTAATTAATTAATTTTAGTATTATATTTCATAAAAGGAGAAAAACATTTCACAAAATTGGGAAGATATGCAACATAGTTATTTCGACCCATTTGGCCTAAAGATTTTTTGTTTTAAGTAATGTAGTTGATCAGCGGTTTTAATGCATAGGTTGTATTACTTTTTTTTATAATAATTGTATTTCTTTAATAAAAAGTAACAAAATAAAATTTCCCTTTGTTGGAGCAAGTAGGAATTTGTTTTAGGACATTTTTGTTTGTATATCATGATAAAATTATCAATCGTTAATAAAATACCTTTTATTCATCCACTCAAGTTCAAAAACATTTTTTTTATACTTTTACTGGGCGACACTTGATGTTAATACAGTTTTTTCAAATAATAATTCATTAATTACAGTGTGTAAGGTTTAACGGCGTCCCTCATTCTGCTCTAGCATTTGACTACTAGCCTAACTGAAAACATTATACAATACATATATCGTCTCTTTCGTAATCACGTCTCTTTCTTTGCAGAAGCAGAGCAACACATTTAAAGATCATGTCTACATCAAACTATTACAGTATTATCGTTTAGTTAGTTAGAGCTGTTTACACTTTAAACACGACACTGATGTTTTCTGGAGTGTTGGGTTTTGACCCCGCACTTCACCCCAGTCCAGCCTAACGATTTCAAGGTCAGAAACACTGTTAAACCTCACGCACATTTAAAATTAACTTCAGTTTTGAATGGGAGAAAAACGTTTCACAAAGGGACAAGGTATGCAATATAGTTATTTCGTTCCAGTTGACTTAAAATAAGTAATAACATGATTTCATAAACACAGTCGATGTTTTAACATGTAGGTTATGTTACTTTATTTATATTAATTGTAATTATTTAATAAAAAGTATTTATAATAACATTTTTCTTTGTTGATCTAAGTAGGAATTGACTTTAAAACTTTTTTGTTTATATTACTCATCTCAATAGTTAAAATGTTCGTGTTATCCTACAATACCTATGTTATTTCTGAAATGGGACGATCCTTTTCCCAATGATATATTTTACCTTAGTTGAAATTTTTCTTTAACGATTTAAGTCACTCTCAGAATCTTTTCTTCCAATGTCCTGTTGCAACGTAAGACATACTGTTGCGTATAGAGGATCTGTATGTGCATACAGAACCATAACATTTCTTGCAAACGCTCAAGGTCAGACGATAGGCTGAAGTCGTCCTATAAGTTTATTATAGTATTGTTTTACTCACTATCCTGACTCCATTACGTACTTTATATATTTTTTTAAATACACTTAAATACACTTTTAAATACACTCGTTTGTGTTTACAGAAGTAATGTCTGGAAGACTGAATGAGGCTTACAGTGTGGATCCTGGAGAAGACATGCCCAACGCGTTAGGTCTGAGGTGGAGAGCTAACGAACATCAAACGGTAAACATAAATTTAACAACAATACTACTACAGTTTTCTTTACTTATTGTCATATGGCTCACACCAATATAGTCACAGAGTTGATTAATTCTCTCCTGTAGATACTGTCCAATCCTCGCTCCGGCTTTCCTTTCCTGCGTCCGGGCTTTCACAGAAGACTTTGCGTCAAACAATATTAAGGAAAGCCCAACCCCATTCGTACCACTCCTGTGACACGTTGGTTTAACAGCTTTAACAGGCAAATTTATTGCTGTTAAGAGCGTAATAATGAAACATCTAGGCTTCTACAACCATTCTGAGCTCTTAACGCTGACAGTTAGGCCTTCATCTGAACACCATCCATTAAAGGTGTAAAGACCCTTGATGTATGGACCAATATGTCAGTTTACCGTTCCTTACTCAGTTAATAGCAGTATGTTTTTCAGTACGGCATCACTTGTGGTCAGTCATCTCTGGCGTACTTTTGCTGGTCCGAATAGCAAACCAGAAGACCTCATAACGTATCATCATTGACAAGCCTAAAGTTACTGATGTTACAACAGGTCTAAAGTTACTGATGTTACAAGGGACCTAAAGTTACTGATGTTACAAGGGACCTAATGTCACTGATGTTACAAGGAACCTATAGTTAAAAGAGTCCTAAAGAGTTACTCTTATTACAATAGCTCTAAGTCTCCTGATTTTACAATAACTCCATAGTTACTAACTTTACAAGAGGTCCAAAGTTACTGATGCTACAACACGCTTAATGTTATTGATGCTGCAAGAGTCCTAAAGAGTTACTCTTGCTCTAAAGTTACTGATGCTACAACAGGCCTAAAGTTACTGATGCTACAACAGGCCTAAAGTTACTCACGCTACAAGAGTCCTAAAGAGTTACTCTTATTACAATCGCTCTAAAGTTACTGATTTTACAATCGCTCTAAAGTTACTGATGCTACAAGAGGTCTAAAGTTACTGATGCTACAACAGGCCTAAAGTTACTGATGCTACAACAGGCCTAAAGTTGCTGATGCTACAACAGGCCTAAAGTTACTCACGCTACAAGAGTCCTAAAGAGTTACTCTTATTACAATCGCTCTAAAGTTACTGATTTTACAAGAGGTCTATAGTTACTGATGTTACAACAAGCTGAAAGTTACTGATGCTATAACAGGTTTAAAGTTACTGATGTTACAAGGGACCTAAAGTTACTGATGTTACAAGGGACCTACAGTTAAAAGAGTCCTAAAGGGTTACTCTTATTACAATAGCTCTAAGTCTCCTGATTTTACAATAGCTCCATAGTTACTAACTTTACAAGAGGTCCAAAGTTACTGGTGCTACAACAAGCTTAATGTTATTGATGCTGCAAGAGTCCTAAAGAGTGACTCTTGCTCTAAAGTTACTGATGCTACAACAGGCCTAAAGTTACTGATGCTACAACAGGCCTAAAGTTACTGATGCTACAACAGGCCTAAAGTTACTGATGCTACAACAGGCCTAAAGTTACTCACGCTACAAGAGTCCTAAAGAGTTACTCTTATTACAATCGCTCTAAAGTTACTGATTTTACAAGAGGTCTATAGTTACTGATGTTACAACAAGCTGAAAGTTACTGATGCTATAACAGGTCTAAAGTTACTGATGTTACAAGGGACCTAAAGCTACTTATGTTACAAGGGACCTAAAGTTACTGATGTTACAAGGGACCTAAAGTTACTGATGTTACAAGGGACCTATAGTTAAAAGAGTCCTAAAGAGTTACTCTTATTACAATAGCTCTAAGTCTCCTGATTTTACAATAGCTCCATAGTTACTAACTTTACAAGAGGTCCAAAGTTACTGATGCTACAACAAGCTTAATGTTATTGATGCTGCAAGAGTCCTAAAGAGTGACTCTTGCTCTAAAGTTACTGATGCTACAACAGGCCTAAAGTTACTGATGCTACAACAGGCCTAAAGTTACTGATGTTACAAGGGACCTAAAGTTACTGATATTACAAGGGACCTATAGTTAAAAGAGTCCTAAAGAGTTACTCTTATTACAATAGCTCTATGTCTCCTGATTTTACAATAGCTCCATAGTTACTAACTTTACAAGAGGTCCAAAGTTACTGATGTTACAACAGGTCTAAAGTTACTGATGTTACAAGGGACCTAAAGTTACTGATGTTACAAGGGACCTATAGTTAAAAGAGTCCTAAAGAGTTACTCTTATTACAATAGCTCTAAGTCTCCTGATTTTACAATAGCTCCATAGTTACTAACTTTACAAGAGGTCCAAAGTTACTGATGTTACAACAAGCTTAATGTTATTGATGCTGCAAGAGTCCTAAAGAGTTACTCTTATTACAATAGCTCTAAAGTTACTGATGCTACAACAGGCCTAAAGTTACTGATGTTACAAGTTGCCTATAATTACTCACGCTACAAGAGTCCTAAAGAGTTACTCTTATTACAATCGCTCTAAAGTTACTGATTTTACAAGAGGTCTAAAGTTACTGATGCTACAACAGGCCTAAAGTTACTGATGTTACAACAGATCTAAAGTTACTGATGTTACAAGGGGCCTATAGTTACTCACGCTACAAGAGGCCTAAAGAGTTACTCTTATTACAATCGCGCTAAAGTTACTGATTTTACAAGAGGTTTAAAGTTACTGATGCTACAACAGGAGTAAAGTTATTGATGTCACAACAGATCTAAAGTTACTGATGTTACAAGGGGCCTATATTTACTCACGCTACAAGAGTCCTAAAGAGTTACTCTTATTACAATCGCTCTAAAGTTACTGATGCTACAAGAGGTCTATAGTTACTGATGTTACAACAAGCTTAAAGTTACTGATGCTATAACAGGTCTAAAGTTACTGATGTTACAACAGATCGAATGTTACTGATGTTACAAGGGGCCTATAGTTACTCACGCTACAAGATTCTTAAAGAGTTACTCTTATTACAATCGCTCTAAAGTTACTGATTTTAAGAGAGGTGTAAAGTTACTGATGCTACAACAGGCCTAAAGTTACTGATGTTACAACAGATCTAAAGTTACTGATGTTACAACAAGGTTAAATTTACTGTTACGTAGTGCAAAGAATAACTTTAGCTTTCCGAGACAGGCTGTTAGAACAAAAGGCTTTCTCTAGTACATAAAGGTAACTTGTTCCTATTGTCATTTTAGGCCTATCTATGACGTCATTTCTACGTCGTATTTCCGTTTCTATGCCTTCTAGATATCCAGAACATTATTGGGAAACTTTTGATGTTCTACATTTTTTGTTCATCTGGGTTTGAATTATTTTCGTTAACATTTTAATAATTTATGTATAGCCTATCTCTTTTTTTAACCTTATTTCAAGGCGGAGCTATGTAACATCTAGAATTATCGTACTGCATATTTTATTTTTCACGATTTTAGCAAAAGTAGTGAAGAAAGGTACGGTATTTTAAACAGAATCGTTTACGAAATTTAATCCATAACTTCTTTTTACTCTCGACCTGAACTTTTAGATAGTGTACAGCGCCTCAAAGCCTTCATCCCTTATGTCTTTCTACCTAGAAGCAAAACCTTTTGTTTTAAAGAAGAAAAAAGAAAAAGATAAATCATTCCAAGTATGGTTGAGTTGCCGAGTGTTGAATAGAGAGATCACCTGGAGAGATCACATTTCTATAGATACGTTCTGCGGTGAATTCATAGACAGAGAAATATTTAAAAGAGGCCAGAAACGAAAATTACAATACCTTGAATATATTATTAAAAAAAAAACTGGATGCCATTCGGGCTATGTCATTGTCATAAAATAATTCTGTGCTTTCTGGTTACCATCGGAGGCCCTTTAGCAATTATTTCTAGATTGATTAGGTACCGGAGTTTTGTTGCATTGAAAAATTTTTCCGAGTGTGAAAGATGCTTCATTTAAAGACCGCCATTGCCTGAATATATATATATTTTTTTTAAAAAACAAAAGGGAAACTGTCAGAACTTAATTCCTGTAATAGATTCGTGGATGTTGTCCATGAAGGCACTTTAAAGTTTAAACTAAGTAAAATAACGACTTGCGGAGTTTATAACTGATAAAGTTAAATTTATAAAAAACTGTCTAAGACGACGTTTTTAGTCGCGCCAAGCCTTGTCGTTCGTCATCAGACACTGTTGAAGATCGCTTGTTTTCAGTATGTTTTTAATTAATTTAGTTTAATTACAATTTCGGCAAGTCATTATTTAACTAAGTTAAAATTCTAAAAAAGTTTGGATTTGAATTTTTTTAATGCTAAGGAAGACAAAGCAGAAAAAATAAAGAAGTTCTAACACAATACTAGTGAGTAGCTTTGGTAAATCATGGTACAACACAGAGAGTGGGAGGGAGAGAGAGCGAGAGAGAGAGACAGAGAAAGAGAGAGAGGAGAGAGGGGGAAAGAGTGAGAGAGAGAGAGTGTGAGTAAGAGAGTGAAAAAAAGGGTGAGAGAGAAAGAGATTGAAAGAAGAGAGGGTGGGAAATAGAGAGAATGAGAGTGTAAGGGAGTGAAAAGAAAGAAAACGTGGGAGAGGAACAGAGAGAGAGAGACAAAGGAACAGAGAGAGAAAGAGAGTGAGGGAAAGAGAGAGCCAGAGAGAGTGATAGTGTAAGAGAGGGAAAGAGAGAGCCAGAGAGAGTGATAGTGTAAGAGAGGGAAAGAGAGAGACAGTGAGAGAGAGAGAGAGAGAGAGTCTTTTTCTTCATTTTCCGTGGACCAATATATTCTAAATAAAAGTAGAGTTTCTCAGAATAAGTCTTGTTGGTACTCACCAGTAACCCAACTAGGCTTACATACCTCCTACTTATGAGAACTTATGTTTATGTTTTGTATAATTAAATATGTTTGATGTGACATAATGCTTTGTCAGCTAATACATGTATTTATTTCATTTTATAAACATAAATTGGATGAGTAATGTTGTGCATTACTCATTACACCATACACTAACCTCACTTCTAGGAACACGTCGTACTTCCTTATTGTAAAGTAGCTATGAGGGGTCAGAGCTGACACAGGTTTCTACTCTGTGCTAGCTTCTTTGTGGTTTGTCGTAAAAAGGAGAAATTGAGTAAGCGTCAAAGTGTAAACATGTTGGTTGCTCACCCAACATTGTTGACGGTTACATTTAGA
>JBAIZL010000393.1:4362500-4557500 GCA_036971475.1 Prosapia bicincta
TTAATCTTAGTGTGCCCCAATTCAGATTTGGTTGTAGTGGAATTTGTTACACTTTCCATAACTACCAAATTCACAAATTGGTGCTCATTGGGTTTTCTTTTTGGTCCATATTTTAGATATTCCATGAAATTTTTAAAATAAATGTCTATAAATCTTTGTTTTTTTTGATTTGTTAAGTAAACTTTTAGAGTGTAAACATGATAGGTATAATATATTTGTAATTTAAATAAATTAACTGTTCTTGATTTAGTATTATAAGTTTTATCTGAACGAGAAAAGTAAAAAACCTTAGGAAAACTGAATTTTTCCTGTTCACAAAAGAAAGAGCTTTTAAGAGGTGAAAAATAGTCACAATAAAGATAGAAACAAATTTGAGAAACCAAATTACAATTCAAGTGTGAAGCTGGATGGAAAAGGTATTTTTAGATAATTAAGAGGTTTTGTACTGACTACAAATACATCTGAGAGTAATCTGTAGGAAGCCCTAGACAAACCAAACAAAAAGTCTTAGTCATGCAGTACTTTAAAGTTGTTGCACATGATTCCAGAATAAGAGGTACTCAAATCAGACGCACTAAATGCTCTTCTAGTGTCAATCTGATTTGTACAATGTTGTAGCTTAATCCTGTATACAAATCTGTGTCCACAATATTTTGTCAATTAGTCTTTCAGTCTGGCAGTTTCAAGAATTGTGTGTCTGCTAGAGTATGCCATTGTAAACTTCCACAAAGGCAGCAACCAAAGATGGTTGCAAAAAACAAGTAAGATAGAGATGAAAATTGTATAATGGGAAGATAATACCAAGAATTTTCAAACTACTAATGAAAATGTTAAGGAATTAAGAGGAAGCATGGTGAGATAAGGTATTATTTAATACAGGTACTATCCAACAGTACAATGATCCTTTATTATCTACTTAAGATACTTTCAGGGAAAAGAGAGTTCAGGGTGTATTTATTAAGGATTTCAAGGTGGTTAATTCATAGCACACAATTTTTGTACGTATAATATTGAGTCCATATAGACAACTTCTGTAAAAACATTTTGGTAAATGCATAAGTAAACCAAACATGGTAGAACAGATATTGTAGTTAGACAACAGGAAATTAATCCAGACCTTTATTGCAGAAATCATAAATGAAAAGAAAAAAGGTATCACATGTTTTTTTTTCATGGAGACAAGATGTAATTGAAAACTATAAACTTATGTTTGGTCTGCCTACTATATTAGGAAGAAAGGACATCCCCACATGGGCTTTCAGGTTTCCAGAATGGGAAGCAAAGACACACAGGTCAAGATGCACTAAAATTACTTCAACTAGCCCGGATTCACAAACAAATGGAAATACAGTTTAGTCTCAATAACTCAAGATAGATGGGACTGAGGCCCTCGAATTACCGAAAACTCGGATTACAAGGGGAAGCATTCCTGTCTATTAGAAAAAATAGGAGTTTCAATGAACCCTAATATTATAATGAAAAATGCACTAATTAAGTTTACAGAACTTTATATGACAATCTCTTGGAAGCCTGACTCATTTTCTTTGCATACCTTATTGATATAAACATTTCTTGGAAGTTCAACTCATTTCCCTTGCATACCATATGTCTATAAACAAACTCTTGGAAGCTCGAATTATTTCCTTTGCATACCGTATGGCTATAAACATTTCTTGGAAGCCCGACTCATCATTTTCTTTCAACATAGATAAAATAGCGTCAAATAGAAATAGGCTCAAATTTAATGGAAGCTTGAAATATTGAGACTCGAGTTTTCGAGACTCTACTGTATATAGGATTGCCAAACTCAGGTTGGCGTTGACTGTCTTCGTCATTGAATTTTATAACTCATCTCATTGAATTTTATGTACTCATTATTCTTTCAATATAATAATAATATATTTTATGTGTATGATTACATTAGTGTTAGTACAATACTTTATGAAAAATAAATTATGTCTATGTCCATCACAAGTACTTAATATTATGTTTTCTGTCAGTTTACATATTAGGATGATTTTTTATTTTGCAGGGAACAAATGTACCTTCAAGGATATTACTTTTCATTAGAGGCAGATTTGAAGAATTTACAAATAAAAACAAATCGTCAATAAACCTTATACTCAAAATATGTCTTGGAGCTCTAATAATTATTTACTTTGGTTTTGTTGTCAAATTCTGGTTTGACCAAGGTAAGACTCATTTCACTATATGATATTTTTTTAATATGAGGGCAAATACTAAATATGAGCAGTTTAAAAACACATAAACTTTATTACATGACCTAACTTATTGCCCTCTATAGGAAACAATCACAAGCATTCTTGAAACAGAAGAGCAAAAATTACATTATGAACCGAACAGCTGAGAAATGTTATACATTTTTGCATTTAAATGTTTCTATAAATCTCATTGTAATTTTCGAATGAAATATTTGTCTAAATCTTGTTCCTGTTCATGACGAGCTGGTTGTTAATTACTTATTACACTTTTGATATTACTTACGACCAGACTTTTTGTTAACTAAAGGTTGTTAAATTTTTAACTTACACTTGGAGGAAACATTTTCGTCTTACGACTTCTTCACAAAGGCTGACTTCTTGACGAGGCTGAAGAAATCGTAAGACGAAAACATTTCCTCCAAGTGTAAGTTAACAATTTAACAACCTTCTGGTTGCGATTGAACAAAAGTCTGGTTGCGAGTAATATCAAAAGCGTAATAAGAAATATTTTTAAAACTTCTTCAATTTTATGTGTTAAATAAGTACTATACTATTAAATTTCTTCTATTATTGCCTTCTAAAAATGTTTGTATTGTACTGATATTGAAATAAAATTTGTAGTACAATTTTTCATACCAAACATGCCTTGGTTCTTTCATACAATTTAAATTTAAAGAGAATTTTTACATTTTAGCCTTAGCTTAATTTCTATTCCCTTTATCTATCATTTGCAGTTTACAATCATCTATAATGGACTGTTGCTTAAATTAAATTATATACTTTTTTGCTACTGTCTATAAACTTAAGTAGATAAATGAAAGAAACCCATACATTTTCAAATGAAATACTGCCATATTGATAGTATGATGTATATATATATATATATATATATATGTATATATATATATATATATATATATATATATATATATATATATATATATATATATATATATAGGAATTTTTGAACTAGATAGGAGACTGACAGATTTACCTAATGTCAATATCCAAAACTCTAATCTCTTGGAAATAAATAAATAGACACATATAAAACCTTAACACATTATTGAAATATTTCGATCAAACAATGATCTTTATCAATCACTTTCACTATATGTACTTGAATAAAAATCTTACTTGGTATTTATGCGAGATTACATTCAAAGCTTGATAGTATCTTCATTGTCGAACTTCAACTTGCAATTGTCGAAAGTTTGAATAAAAAAACAGTGTTACTATACATTAAGAAGCATTAGAAGGCTTTTTAAAGTGATAGGAAGTGAAAATCAGTAAAAAAATCTATCACCCAATTGTTTTAGAGTTATTTCAAAATTATAAAAATTACTAAAAACACTTGTAAATATGTTACAACTTGGCTATAGTAGCACCTACTTAGGTTTGTTGAGGACGGCTGTTTTGGGAGATGTGTTCCATTGTAAACTCAGACCTTAAGTCAGTTACGATTTACAACATCCCCCGAAACAGCCATCCTGAACAAATATAAGTAAGTACTACTTTAGGCAAGTTGTAACATATTTACAAGTGCTTTAGTGAAAACTAGTAGCTCACATGAATATAAAATCAACAAATATAAATGTTGGTTAAATATAAAAAATGTTTTCTTTATAATGAACCATAACTTCAGGTTCTAATTTATAATGTAACTGAATACAAGAAGAGTGTAACAAAAGTAGTGGTGTATATAGTTGGGGCTGACAGGGCAAAGGCCTCTAGAAATATATTCAACTGATTATTCTTTATACATTTTAATAAATGTGACTTCAGAGGAATCTAAAATTAAAAGGTGCATTTATATCTAAGGTAAAATTTTTAATAGTGCTATTATTATAAAGTATAAATTATTTATATATTTAAAAAGCTAATCTAATTTCATATAAAATAAATAATTTTTTATTGTTTGTGATGATTTGTACTTATAATCTTCAGTCTGATAAATCATACTTAATAATTACTACACTTATATAAGAACTTATGTAATATTACCAAGTAGAAAAACTGTTTTCTAAAAATCAAAATAGAATTAAAATCATAGAATAGTAGATTTGGCCCAAAAAAATCAATTTCGATATATGTCAGTGTTTAAAAGAGTTTAATTACATCAACTGTTTATAATCTACAACCAAATTTTGTTTTACACATAGTGCATGGGACATTAAGAACACATTTCATGAATCATAAAAAAAATAGTTGCAATAAAAAAAAAACATAATGTATGACAAATACAGAGATATATTGTAGAGAGAGAGACTGTTTCATTCTTCAAGATCTGATGACAGGTTTTGGTCCAGTCTTTTACACTGTCATTCAATGAAAATATTAAAACTGAAAACAAGATTTATGTTACAATCCTAATATAAACCTATTTAGGTATGTATAAGCCATTTGTACATAAACCTACACCAAAGAAGCCTGTGCAAGCAACAACAGCTGGAACAATATCATTAATAAAGGCATGATTTCAAGGCAATGTTTACAAAGTGATAAACTAGTTAAATCAATGTGAAGATTTTGTTATGAGGTAATGAAAAACAAAAGATAATTATATATGGATTTATTCTTAACATGCCTAATCTGCTAGCATACATTCATAGTTTTGGGGCTAAAGTAAGACCAAGATAAAAAATTCATATTACACTTTTGCTATTACTTGCGACCAGACTTTTTGTTAACTTAAAGGTGTTAAATTTTTAACTTACATTTGGAGGAAACATTTTCGTCTTACGACTTCATCAGCCTAATATTTTTGCTGCTAGGAATGCTGTAGTTGTGCTTCCTCGGTACCATTATTTTAAAAGAGGAAGCACAACTGCAGCATTCCTAGCAGCAAAAATATTAGGCTGAAGAAGTCATAAGACGAAATCGTTTCCTCCAAGTGTAAGTTAACAATTTAACAACTTTTAGTTAACAAAAAGTCTGGTCGCGAGTAATAGCAAAAGTGTGATAAGAATTAACAACCACCTTGTCATGAACAGCAACAAGATTTCGATATTTAAACAATTCATGTTTAAATAAAGGGTTAATGACATATTTTTAATACAATAAAAATATTGGAACAGCCCCAATACCACAAAAATAATAAAAAATATCTGATAATACAAGTTACCTAAGATTAAACCTTTATGTACATTTCGATACCATGTCATCATCATCAGAGGGTTGTATTATTATATTACAATATAGAAAACAATAAGTTCCAAACTAGACATATTTTTACTGTTTCACAATTACTTTCTCCCTTTGCTATGTTTTGAATTTTACCATTTATTTAAAAAGGTTTAAAAATTGTGTAGAATTATCTTTACAGTATTAGTAATGACTTTTTTTTCTAAATTAGTCCCAACTGTCTAAATTGGTATTTGGTTCCATCTTCAACTTGAACTACTAGTTTACACTTAAACATTTGGACATATATTACTATTATGACACTTGCCTATAGTAGCACTTATTTTCTTTTGTTTAATGAGGATGGCCATTTTGGGATCTCCATTTTGGACTTTACATCTATATAGGATTGTCAACTTAGAATGTCCATTTGACAATGGGATACATCTTCCAAAACATTCATCCTCACTAAACAAAGAAAGTAAGTGCTGCTACAGATAAGTACTACGTGTACTATAGTTATATGTACAAGTGTTTAAGTGTTAACTAGAAGCTCAAGTTGAAGATGGAATTATATAATATTAATTTTATAAGCCATGCATTGTCAATCTATCATGACTGTCTGGGTTGACGATGGGATACATCTTCCAAAGCGGTCATTAAACAAAAAAATTATAAATGCTAATAGATACAAGTATCACATACTGACATATATTTAAGAATTTAAACAAAAAATGTTGTTTCACTTAGTTGCTATATAACATTAACATTTACTTTTTAAATACAGTATATTATAATAAACAATTTACAATTAAATAAAATTATGTTATTTTAAAATAGTGCTTCTGGGTATTTTAGAAATGTTCAAAAATCAAATAAAATTATTTAGTTGATATAACTAAAAAACTGAAAAAATTCATCTTCATTGGTTTATGTACACATTCCTTACTTTTTATTATTACAACTTACAATTGTATTATTTACTGTACTTTAAAATTTTTAATACTATTGAACTGATTTCATTAATTCAATTCAATATTTTAACATCAGTGATAAATAAACTTTTTAACATTTCTTATTGTCCTCCTCTGTCATTTTGCTTATATATCATTACAATATGGTTTCTTACAAAAAATCATAAGTACTTAGTTTCTTTAAATAAAAAAGTTTTAGAAAATATCTATTTTTATTTTTTAAAATTTTTAAACAAAAAAATTAACATGTTTAGGCTTACATTGTACATTTTTAATACATAGGCTGCTATGTGACCCCCCATATCAATAAATAAATCTATTTCAACATTTTTCACCGAGAGATAAGCTATAAATATATTACAATATAAACACAATAATTTTCTCTGCATGATGAAAATATTTAAAGTAATAAATATTTAAAATATTTAGACATACTAAAAGTAAGAATATTCATTTGTTGTTCAGAAACAGAAAAAGGATTACCTTCGCTTGTTTTTATAACACTGATCAGGATTTTGAAATATATTTTGTTTTCAGTTTGGGTCTTCTTCATTATCACTACCACAAAAGGGATAAACCTTGAGAATTGTTTCTTCTACTCCTTCAGATAGTCTAGTTACATTCCAAGTATAATTATTTACAAAAAGTTAAATGAAAACTATTTTTTTTAAAAGCTTAAGAAATGTTTTTCTTTTTAAAGATTTTGTTAAATGAAAATTCTTATTTTCTATTAAATTTTGCAATTAATTTGATAGGATTTGTTCTTGTTTTAATGTGTTTCAGGAATGCCGTCACCTAACTGGTGTAATGGAAGTGGAATGTTACTTTTACTGGTAATTTTTACAAGTTGGTGTGTTTTATACTATAATATTATAAAACCAACATTATCAGATGGAATTTTTCAGAAATATATAAGGAAGGAATTGCAACTCAAAATTTACAAAGTAATGAGGTATGCTGTACATATTACTATATTTTTTCATTCAAAATTGGGAAGAAAAACCTGATGGTTTTTATTAGTTACTGAACATGTGGTTGGATGGTCAATTGGAGACTAAATTGATTACTAGCTTCCATTTCTATCATCATAAAACCAAAGTACATATTTGAAGAATCAAAAATTTAATAACACAGAAGTTAGACATTTAAAGGTAGCCCTTAATGTTCATCTCTCTCTCTCTCTCTCTCTCTCTCTCTCTCTCTATATATATATATATATATATATATATATATATATATATATATATATATATATATATATATATAATAAATTAAAAATATTTCATAAACAAGAATACTTTTAATGAATATATTTATTCAAAGCTTTTCGCCGATAAAATAGTACCAGCATCTTCAGGAAAATAATTATCTAATAAAAATATTTAATATATATATATATACAAGTATTTGATAAATATTTCTTTGTTTTGAACTTTTTCAACAAATTTACTAAGAATTATCTGTTTTGCATGTATTTTTCACTTCTAAGCCCATTAACTAATGCTGAATTACTAAAGCTATATGGTCTCTAATAATTGTTCAATAATAGGTTGTTTTTAATTATGAAAGCCAGGTTTTCTTTCAGAGAATGTTGCAAACAATGATAAAGCATAGTAACTCTTACAATTTTCCTCTCTGACTTATCTAGCCACTTCAAGGTGTCCACATCAAGCACAAATCACCCTAGTGATGTCTATAGTAGGTATGTTTAAATGTTATGTTTGTAAAAAATCAGCGGTTAGAAAGTAACAGGGAATAGATAATGATGGTTTCTTTAAACTGTAGACATTTTTAGCCCCCAAACTTAACAGCAAGCTTGTAAATCGAGTGGAAAAATAATACCAAGAGAGTGTAACAACTGCTTCCTCTACTTGAGGTTTTAATAATATGCCTGGAATATTGTTTTTCCTTCTAAATGGTTCATATAGTCATTCCATTTCCTTAATTTATGCATTAAATAATAGATAGTTTAAAGTAAAAACTATAAATATACAAAGTGTATTTTTAAAACATTAAGTGTACTACTGTAATATGTTTCTCCCTTCACAGAAGTATGTTTTGAAATATAATAAAAAATTTCAGCAGACTGTATCAATCTCAGAACAAAATAGAAGCCATTTGTAACATGTTATTTCTGGAGTTAAAGATATAATAAAACAAAATAATAATGTCTTTTCTATAGTAAACCTACTACTATAGTATTAATGTTATAATGTACACATCTCCAAAACAACTATTATATGAATAAAAATTAACCTCTTAAAAATTTTTTTATTACTTTAGAAATCATCAGGTTTTACTGCCCTAATCTATTTTATCATCTATCGCGTTATACATTTAGATAATAATGGGTCCTCTTTGCCCACATTAACCTAGAATAATTAACTTCACTCACTCTTGTCTGAAGGTCTTGACCACCTGGTCAAAGGTTGTATTGTTGCTCTTTGTATATTTGTTTAATTTAATTGCTTGAAACAAAAGAAGGTTCATGAAACATTTTCATAGCTCATGAACTTTGCGATAACTGACTTGAAGCCTCCAGTCTTTCTGATCACTGAACATAACAGAAAAGGATATGGGTTATATCTTTTATTTGTTTTGGAACAGTACCTTTGGAGGTAACATGTTTTTCAATATTCTGAATATATCCCAAGGATTTATTTTAAGACTGAAAAAGTTTTGAGTAGGGCTGGGGGGGGGGGAGGAAAAGGGGCCCCAGAAAATATTTAAGAAATATAGTAGCTGTAGTATAAACGGTAAGCGTCTTCTGTCTAAAAGAAATAGTTAGGAAATAGCCCTCTGTGGCATTACACATTCATTATTTAGCTTTCTTTACCATATACTAAAAATTTTTACATTTTTTACATCATGAATTACATGAAGATCGGGCACTCCATTTCAGTTTATACCACAAAACCACCTATTTATTACATTGTGGGTGGGTGTATTTATTAATGATTATAGTATAGTATTACAGGAAATAATATAAGTTTGTAAACATAATGTATTAATTAATAAGTAGATTTATATCAGAAGTGAACCTAAACTTCAGAAATAGCATTTTATTTTACATTTATAGTAGTGCTATTCTATAAATTACAAATTTTCACTTATCCATATTTTGGAGAAGGGCTTGGAGCCCAAAGCTCCCCCTTAAATCTGCCACTGGTTTGAACCATTTTTTCCACTAACTTTATCAGATACGTTCTGATAATAATTAAGTAGTACATTTTAAAATGGTGTATCAGTAAATTATAAAAAATTACTTTAATTATACAATATTTTTGCAAGTCTTTATATTACAAAGTTTTAATGTCATTCTAATCGCGACGTTTTTTGATATATTTATGTAGTTTTGTTTGTCGAGATGAGGTGCTCTGGATTATTATGAATTGTAAAAGTTATAATGTGTTTTCATATTGTAAATGAAATGATCAGTCTGCTTGGCCTATTTGGAAATGAGGCAAGAAATATTAGGTTTGAATGGTTTATTTGAGGTTGCTATTTTTAGAGTGGGTTAATTTGTAATTTTATTTACAATTGTATTTTTATTGGTTAGTTTAAGATGATGCATAAGTTGGTGTGATGTATTTTGTATGTTTATCAAGTGGGTTATTAGATTTACCATTTTTGTATATGGTTTTTAAAAATAGAGTGTCAATTACTGCGTTGTTTGAACCATTATTTTGTAGTATGTGTTTAATTTCCCACTTTGTTCTTGTCATCTAAAGGTATTTTCTGAAAAGAAAAGTTAATTGTGTTGTAAATTATGACCTTGTAATAATATGGATGGCTGTTTGCGGGTATTGATATTGGTGGATTTGTGTGTATTGAATTGGTTTCAGAGGAATATATTAGGTTAGAAAAAATAAAACTGTTGTGATTGAGAAATAATATCTGTTTAGTTTTCATTTCCATTGTATAATGTTTAATATGTAATCTATATATTGGTACTGTGTATTTGTGATGTCTGTGTATTTGCGGTTTTGTTTGATGTAATAAATGAACATTTCTGCTAAGGTGTTAGCAATAGGTGAACAACATAATAGGTCATTTGTTATGTGTAGAATGTTTTATAAATGAAATATTTGTCTGCAATATTAGTTTGGTTGGGTTAATTACTTTGTTGATCTGTGTTTGTAAAACATCACCCCTTTAAATGGTAAACATAAGATCCCTAACAGTCAAATTAATAGAAATAGGTGATATAATTTGTTTAAAATCTATTAAAAAGAAAAATAAGTTTTAGAAAAGGCATTTGTTTCTCAACTATTTAAATTCAAAATGTGGATAATTGGATATTCATGAACTGAAAATTATGTCAGTAGCAAAGTATTGTTATGATGAAATTACAACGTGAAATTACTACCCACTTAAGATTTTATAGTTATACACTGCCAACCTTGAAATAATTCAAATCCTCTACAGCTACATTTCTTAGATATCCATTTAAACTATTGTTGAGGTAATACGTATATGTCTCTTTATGACTACAGAAGAGAGCAGATGTGCTTTAGGAATCCAACCATGACTCTACTTCATCTCCCAGTATCAGGTGAGATTTATCCTTAATCCTCCTAGCAATGGTAGCCTACAATCGTTACTCTCTCGACAAAACTGAACTTTCTTTTGATTAATACTGCACAATGTTTCACTGTTTCGAGACATTTTAGAAAAAAATCAACTCTTTTTGGTTTACTTCTGCAAAATGTTTTGTTGTTTCAAAATATTTCTCCTGCATAAAAATATATTTAAAAGATGTTTTTCATTCTTAGACCTTACAAACTCTCACTGTTTAGGTCTTCCTGGCATTCAGGTCTTCTTCTTTTATAGCATTATGTCCTTATTTTCTTCTTGAAGGTAGCATTATTTTATCTCCTACTGATCTTGTACAGTTTTTGTTTTCATTGTTTGTAGAACACTTTCAATGGCTCCTTTAATTTTGTTTTATATTTTCTTAAATTTTAAAGAAGCTTAAGATAATTTCTATTGATTGAAAGGTGAAAGCTCGTATTTTATTTATTTTTTTGTGTTATCATCTCAAGAATTTTTTTAAATTTCCAAGTGTTTTTATAGCTGTATAGTATAGTTATTTAAATAAATCACTAAAAATTGTTTATGTGTTTCCTTAAGTGAAAGATATTTGTTGCTAGATGGTAGAATGATATGTTACTATCTTGTTTTGTATTGCCCTGTTCTCAACTGTTTTTATGTTAGCAGAATTTTAACTTTATACTAAAAATTTTATTTGAAACCGTAATTGGTCTTATCCAAGTTGGAATTTTGGTATCTTCATATTTCTGTACCTTATTTCTATAGGCATTTCATAATAATTTATCTTATTATATTACAAAATTAATATTATTTACATAAAGTTTCTTGATGTAATCATCTTGAGTTCACTGATTAAATAAATTTTAAACTACTTAACTAAGTGAATACGTATTTGCTTACTTGCTGACGCCTTTCAAAACGATCGTTCCTTTTACGAAGGTAACCCTCTACTCGGGTTGAGTAAAGCGTCAGCAAGTAAGCAAATATGTATTCACTTAGTTAAGTAGTTTAAAATTAGATTATATACATATATAGATGATAAGGTATTTTTCATAGAAAAAGAAGGAATTTCCTTGGTTAATACACAACTTATTCTGTTTTCAGTGTAGTTGTGAAAGTCCTGGTTGGCTTATTAATAACATCTATTTTTATATTTGTAATTTATGATTCCTACACATATTGGAGAAGACTTTTATCATTTGCTGGAATATTTGTATTCATATTTTGTGGATTTATCTTCTCAAAGCATCCTGCACATGTAAGTCATGAGTAACTTATTTAAACCTTGTGTTTTACAGCTTCGCATACCTTTGTTAGTTTTTAAAATAAAACATAAAATTAATAATTTTTGTGTTACAAAATAACAATAGCAAAAAGCAAATGGATTACTTTTACTTGCACTGACTAACCTGGGACTAACCCGGGACTAACCGCTGTTGGGTTCAATCTAACAATTTTAGTATTTTTTTTAATTGAATTGTTATTTTTAAGGCTAGAGTTTTGTAATTCTAGTTGTTCTTCTAGGTTGTTAATCTGAGTAGACTGAAATACTTAAGATAAACTTGGAGTTCCCACAGTTGTCGGTGTATAGGGTGTTTATTTCCGATTTAGCTATAGGACCGTTTTTGTTACTACTAACGTTAGATTCATTCTAGCCCCGAGACTGATTGTGTATGGCTTATTCGAAAAGATTGTTTTGCCTTATTTAAAAAAATAACTTTTTAGTTGGTTTATAGTGTTTTGTAAGGTCGTACTATTTAGATTTGTTGTTATATTTTCTGTGGTACTTAAATATTCTTTCTTCAGAAAGTGACGAAGAATATTTCAGTGATTTACAAGACGTCATATCAGAACAATCTGATGCTTCCATTGAACCTTTTAATGACCACAGCTCTGATTTCGAAGAAGATGGTCATGAAGTATAAGTGAAAACAGAGGAAATACTGCATCCATTCCTTGTTTCTTCAGGTAACTGTTGAACTGTGGTCTGATTGTTGAATGTAGGTGTAACTAATGATCAAATAATCTTCCTCTCAAACACTGATAACATTTGGAGCAGAAGAACATTTATTACTCAACTAGGAAGCAATAGCTACTCTTCTATTGAAACGAGTAACTATCAACAGTCTATCAATAACCTTGAATCAGAAGATGAAAGGCATCACTAGAATTGAATCAACTACTCATCAAATGAGACCTGCCAATGAGAAGGTTCGCTGTAAATACTGTCCTGTAAAAAACCAATTCCCATTGCAAAGAATGCGGAAATGCATTATGCAAGGAGCACACTGCCTCAGTCACGGTGGTTTGTGGTGAATATCAAACTACAAAAGGACACAGATGGATAATATACTAAAAAACTGTTTTTATTTACAACATTGAAAGCATGCATCAGAAAAATATTCAAGAGTATGAAATGTATTGTTTAGTATATATATGCTACTGGCTTTGTTATAAGTGATTTATTTTAGCAAAACCATTAGTTATAACAATGTCTTTCCAATTAGTAGCTTATATTTCCATGTTTAAACCATATTAAGCTATTCTCGATGATTGGAATTTCGAAAACTGATCGCATAAAACACAATTAAGAGTAAATGACTTATGTTAGATTGAACCCTACATGGGACCGATGGTGTGATTTCTTATAGCGCGACTGGGTTTGACTATCTGAGTTTCACTCAGATAAGGCATAATTACTTTTGATTTATTCATGATGATTACAACAAACAAAGTTATAAGTCACTGATGATGATGAGATTATCAATGAAACTTGTTTGAATTTATAAATTATTGAGTCAGTGTCCATTATTAATTAATTATTTTCACTTTACAAGCTAAATCCCAAACAAATATTTGGAATAATAATTTTAATATTTTATTCTTTCATTTATGGTAGTCCAAGTTTTAACAAATCTATTGTAATTCTTCTTTATTGCTACATATACACCTTTTCCTCTTCGGCCCTTATTTATTCTGTTGTAGTAGTGGACATGTACACCTATTATTTCAAATATCTTGACCTGTCTTATGCAAAACTAATAGAAGTATTTTTCTATTTTCTTTTCCGATTTTTTTAAAATCCATAACTTTTTGCTGTTATTATTTACACTCTGTACATTTCAGCATTGTATACTTGTCATCCATTTTCAATACTGAGTTTGTCTACGTTGATTTCTGATGAATTTACGAAGCTTTTTGGGATTCTTTGCAATTTTTTTGTTTTTATTTTTCCGATTTCCTGTCTCAACCGAGCTTTGCACTTATTATGGCAGAATTGCAATATAAAATAAATTAACAAAATAATAAACCTAACTACACAAAGTAAAATATATAAAATACATAAAATAAAAACAAAACTAAACATAATAAAAAGCAATAAAATCATTATATATAAACCGTCTATATTGAAAATAAAAAAATAAGCTACAAAACGTCAAATTTTAATACAAAATAAATTGAACAGGTTGCAGTAAACATTACCAGCAAAAAAAACTAAGTGAGAGATATAAAGAACATTCAAAGGTAAATCTTACATCCAACTTATAAATGAATTCTTTTTAACGACACACATCAAGCAATAAACACATATTCCCTAAAAACACCTAAAGGATTAAAAATTAATAATATTATTGATCTCCTGTTTACTTGATATACTAGTTTCACACTAAAATGCTTGAATACATATTGATACATAACTCCAATACAGTCTAAGTTGACAATGAGATACATTTCCTGAAATTGCCGACCTCAATAATCTTAAACTAAGTGCTACTATAGGCAAGTATGACAGTTCAATATATGTTCAAGTGTTATAGTATAAAAATAAATGAAACCTTGAAGTTTTTGTGTTGTACATCTTGAGGTTTTTGTATAAACTACACTTTTCTGTATTAACTTGGCATAAACCATTACTTACTGATTTATTCAGCAGGCGCATTTCACACTAGGTCAGCACATTATTCAGTGCTGTGAATCACTGTCAAAACTGTTGCTTAGGTGTGCTGGTGTCATTCTGAATTGTATTTCTGTTCTGTGGTGTGTTATTGTTGATAGAGTAGTTGTTCATTATGTGCTTAAATATAGTATTTGATTGTGAGTGTGTTTTTTCATTTAAAATGTGTTGTGGATAGTATTTATGGTGTTTATATATCTCGTAGTTTTCTACTATTTTAAGTTTGTTGCTTTTTCTGATGTAGTGTATGATTTTTAGATTGGTGTCTATGTCAGTCTGTGATAACAGTCTTATCAGTGATTCACAGCATTTAATAATGCGCTAACCTAGTGTGAAATGCAACTGCTGAATAAATCAGCAAGTAGTGGTTTTTTGCCAAGTTAATACAAAAAAAGTGTAAAATTAATATTTAAAAATTGTACAAACTTACAAAGATTAACATAACAACCTATTAATTAAAACTAAAAGACTAAAACTTCCTACTGTAAAACAACAACTGCCTATTAAAAACAAAGAACAAAATAAACTGCCAAGATGAACAAGACATCATATTAAACCACACAGATAACAACCAGCAGTATGGCAAAACACTCACAGCACAAAGATAATATCTCACATTACTACAGTACAACACAAATTAAAGAAATACTTATAGAAATTAACTAAAAAATATA
The DNA here is from genome assembly GCA_036971475.1 of Prosapia bicincta. NCBI lineage: Eukaryota > Metazoa > Arthropoda > Insecta > Hemiptera > Cercopidae > Prosapia > Prosapia bicincta. Next base: position 4,378,003 of record JBAIZL010000393.1, read on the forward strand.
TTGTAATATTAATTGAAAAAATACTATAGTAAGCAAAAAACCAGTTCTCAATGGGTAGTAATTATTTATAATGTTGGTTGTTGTAATCATCTTCAATTCACTGAATACGTCATAAGTAATTATTGACTAACTGAGTGAAATCAATTTACTTACTTGTTGACACATTTTGAAACAATGCTTTTATTAACGAAGCCAACCCACTCTTTTTCACTCAGTTACACAATAATTGCTTATGATATTTTATAATTGTATTTACATTTAAACAAATTATTGATTTGCTAAACTTACATTTTAGATAAATTTACAAAAAAACTTACTGAGGCAAAAAAGGTTTTGATCTCAAAAATCACTGAATGAAGATTGTTTAGTGTGATGGAAAATGTTTTGTCTCAGTGAGTTTTGCATAAACTTAATTAAATTATAAGTTCGGCAAGTTGTTAGTTTGTTTAATACAAACATAAATGTTTCACAGATCATGATGAACAACTCAGCTTTGCTTGTTATTAAAGTATTATTTTAAAATTATAATAAATAACTTAAATTAAGGTTGTACAAGTTATATAAAAAAATAATGTTTTTTTTAAAGAGAAGAGGTACATTGTAGTCTTGTTTCTAACTTTAATTCTCTTTTAGATACCATGGAGAGCTGTGATTGTAGGTACTTTAGTGCAGTATACTGTTGGATTATTAGCTATTCGTTGGCAGATTGGACGTGCAATGTTTGTTTGTCTAGGCAATACAGCCAAAACATTTCTTGAGTTTGCCTACGTGGGGGCAGAAATGGTTTTTGGTACGGAGATAGTAGTCACACAAGGAGTTTTTGCTTTCAAGGTACGTCTAGGCTGTTATTTTAGAATGACTTAAATGCTTAGGCTGTTCTTCATATATTGTAGTTTTACTTCAAGTTGTTAGTGTTATACATATAATGTATTTATCCACTTGTCCATTTAGTGCAAAAGCTCTACAATATAGTACAGTAAACTCCCGATTATCCGTGGGCGGATTAACCAGTTTGCGGATTATCCGGGGTCCTCCATTGTTTTACAAATATCCAATTTTTATTCCAATCAGATTCATGTGTTTAAAATTCCAAACGGTGAATTACGACGTAAATACATATAAGGCTTAATAGAAGTTAAGATGAAGGGTATAGATATGTAAATATGTACGTACTAATTTTTACATTGAAAAGGAAGCATCCCGACACGGGCCAGCGAAATAAAAGGAGCGAGCAGACTACTGTATATAAGAGACAATGACAAAATGCTTGGACGCTTGAAAACCTAATGTGTATCATAAGATTGTAAACAAATGTCAACTAATCTCGGCTATAAATAGTCTAGGACGTTACATATGCATTATCCATGTCTGTCATATACATTATCGATCTTTATGGCTTTGTGACACAAGTAGACACTGTGCGACAAAATGGTTCTCAAGAAACTTAGATCGCACATTAAAGCTAAATCAATGCTCACAAAAAACAGACGAAAGTGGCAGATTTTTTTTTTTTAAGTGAAAGTATTATGTGTAAAGGAAATTACATATGTACATACATACTTACTTTTGACATATACTTATGTACGTATTGTAAATAGTTAGACATATAAATGTACATGTTATAATCCGTCAAATACATCGACATTTTAAATTATTTTCTGTATTTATTTTGTCCTTTGACCATTATTTTAAAATTGCATTAACTGGGGTAATTATTTGTGTAACTTATGGTATAATAATCGATTATCGATCGTTTTGCGTATTCTTTGTTCATAGCGGATTATCCGGGGAATTCGTTATCCGGCATTGTCGGGGTTTACTGTATGTTGTTTTATAAATACAATTATTATTATTGTGTTATAAAGTTATATATATATATATATATATATATATATGAAGTTAATATATTACTATGTAAGTAATTTTATCCACCATTAAGTGCAATAATTTTACCTTGAGTGATGAGGCACCATTCGGTCAATTGACCATTGTCGAATCACTCTGAGTGATTCGACAATGGTCAATTGACCGAAAGGTGCCTCATCACTCAAGGTAAAATTATTGCACTTAATGGTGGATAAAATTACTTACATAGTAATATATTAACTTCATAAAGTCAGTGCAACGGAAAAACAATGGATAACGTTAAATATCAAGAATATATATATATATATATATATATATATATATATATATATATATATATATTAATCACTTAAACAATAGTTTTTGACTATCCGAACTTTGAAGTTAGTAAATCTGTTAAAACTTACTGAGACAGAACGTTTTCGATCGCTATTGGCCGATCTTCATCAGTGTCTTCTGCTTGGAGATGTTGGGTCAAGCGGTGACGGTTTTAAAGGTAGGTTTTTTATAGTATCGAAGAGTATGTGTGATTTGTATTGTGTTTGTTCGTTTAATCAGTTTGTACTTTGAGTTTTTGTGTGTCTGTAAATTTCATATTGTTCTAGTGTGTTGAGATGTGGACCTTTTTTGTTGATGTGTAAGATTTCTAGGTTAAGGTAAATGTCTGTGTATTTGTGTCCTGTATATATATATATATATATAATTTAAATACATTTATATATATATATATATATATATATATATATATATATATATATATATATATATATATAATTTAAATACATTTATATATATACAAAATACTTGATATTTCTACATTTTAATCTATAAAATCAAATACACTAAGCTGTAGAGAGCAACAACCTTCAATTAAATTGAAAAGCTTTATGTAGTTCAATCATGAACCACTATTAGCATGGATAGGCTACTCTAAATGTACACCATTTAATGCTGCGGTGTGTCTTTATTGATCGATCTATAAATTAAACTTGTGGACTTGTTAAGGATCCAAACCTTGAACAAATATCTGAAATTATGGTCTGAAATTCATTAAAACACTAATGAATAAGTTGAAGCAAGGAATCCTTTTCAGTATTTAAAACACAACCATTTCATGGTTTCTCAACTTCTGCCGTTCTCTTTCAAAGAATGATTCACATGGAACATGCTTCTCTTGGAACATTTCTTCTGGGAAGAGCAAAGGCTATTGAGATGATCAGCTGATCTATCACTACAGAAAATAAGATATTACATATGTTGACAGACATGATAATGTGTCTTTAAGCTGTGAATGTAAAGCGACAAATCCAGGACCAAAATAATCACATTCATGCCATATAAAATTACAAATTAGGACCATCACTGAAGGTTTTCAGGTTTAAATTCTTTCAGGTACTTGAAATTTTGATAGTTAGGGAAAGGATCGAGAATAAATAATTATATAGTGCGAATGTATGCTTTTACTTTGAATAATGCCACCTCTTGAGATATTAAAACTTCAAAATAATTGCAGGAATACATAAAACAAAAATGTTCTATAGAGCTTTTTGATAAATCAATACTTTTTTATATATTTATAATAGAAAATGTTTATTTTTCATTTTAAAAATTCAAATATTTTTACACCATTTCACAAATAAATCTAAATTAGCTTGAAAATATTGTTTTTAAAACTTTTTTATAATAAGGATGGTTTTCAAGGATTGAAACAGCAATAAGTCACAAAAAATTAAATAAACCACAAAAAAAACGATTCAAATCAAATAACCATAAAAAACATTTGAAGATGTTGACAAATATTCTTTTATTGTTCTTGTCAAATGTAGTGGCTTAGAAGGATTAGAATGTTATAAAATACCATAAATAATATTACAGAACATGGAATAATATTTTTTTATATATCTAAATACAATTCTAATTTAGACTCTGCTACATTTTTTTATTTTTTTAGTTATGGTCTGTTTTTTACTCTTAAAAATTTTTAAAGAAACACATGTAAGTATGAGGAACATAAATTTTTATCTAAATGGTAAGTGCCTTTAATTAAGTAATTTCTGTAAAAACCCATTACTTCAAAGAATTCAGAGGTAATACCCTATTTCAAATGTTAAAGAATTGGGTAAAATAAGAAGCCTGTTTAAATTTTAGAGGTATTTGTTGTTTTAATTTTTTTTTACCTATTAGTAGAAGTAAAGTGGTTGCAATTATTTACGATATATAAATGTCAAAATCATGTACAACATAATTGATTTCAATAAAATATTTCCAGTCTTTGTCAGTGATATTCTTCATGGGTATGATCGTACAAATGCTGTTTTACCTTGGGTGGATGCAAGTATTCTGTCTAAAGCTGGGTTGGTTTGTTCAGAAGTTGATGGGAACAACAGTCTGTGAATCTGTCAATGCAGTAAGCAGTGTTTTCCTGGGTTTGGTAAGTGGTATTTTTAATCACTGCTTTTGGAATTCAATATAAAACTAAAAATGACTTCAGTGCCCTATACAATAATTTTTTTTTTATTAAAATAAACAAATGTTTATAGGTATATTTTTAATTATTTAAATTTACTACTAATAATTTATTTTCTTCTTCAAAAAGTGTTATTTTACTTTTATTAACCAGATAATCAAAACATATTACATAAAATTTTCCCTAATTGTTTATAAATTTCAGTTATAACTATCAAATAATGTCTTACCTATGTATATTTTTTTATTTCAATGCAAGTAGCTATTTTAAACAATAGCATTATGTCTTTACCATAACACAGAAGTAGGAGACAAATTGCTGTAAAATTTCATTCAGAATATTTCTGTAAACAAAATTATGTAAAGATATTAAATTGCAAAAAAATCATGAACTTTGAAAATGTAGTAAAGAAAGTTATCATGAACATTTACATAATGCTCAAAAAAGGTACTTGGTTTTAAAATAAAAATACTACCCAAGTTTTTACATAGGCCAAACAGGAAGGTCATTTTACATATGCTATCAAGAACACATAAAAGCACTCACAAATAAAAACACCCAATCCAACTTCCCTAAATACACATACCCTCGAACCATAACTACACAAATATAACATCTAACCTAAAATTCTTCACAAACGAAACAAAAATAACCAACGATACACAACCCAACATTACGAGATATACAAAACATTTCAAACTACACCCTAAACAAATACTCAACACCCAATTACATTGTAACTCATGTACACTTTTTGACATTATAACCCCAAATACCCTCTAAAAATACCCCTACAACCCTACCATAATATCTAACCTCCTCCCTACCCTAAAATAACTAAAAGGTCAATTACAGTTTGAATTGACAATATGACACATCAAACTGAAACACTCAACAATCATAAAAGTAAGTGCTACTATAGGCAATTGTAACATACCAAAATATGTATAAGTTTTTTATTTAAAATCTAATAACTCAAGTGAAAATGGAATCAATTAATATAATTTTAAAACACTGAACACTAAGAAACTATTTTGCTAATTTGAAGTTGTTCTCAAGAATTTACAGTAACTAAATTCTATAAGAAAGAACTGGATATACATTACATACCTGGAAACCTGGTATGTTGAAAAATTTCTATAATGACCTAGTGACCAATAAGTCAGGTACAAGGCTGGTCTCTTTTTGATCCTGATTTGCTAACTTGTTTAAACTGAATAATGGTAAATTAAGCATTTTTCAATGGCCAATTTGGTTCCTAAGTGTTTTTTTTTCAATTAACAGCCTTCATTTAAACAATATGTGTCAACCATATGAATGGTTTTTACTTAGATAACATAAACGGATGCTAACTTAACCTTGGTAAATTGCTTAGTGTATTTTATATTGATGTACTTATTAACCTCATTTGCAACTGAGGATGACAGCACTATTAAAACATTTTGACAATAAACATGTAAAAACCATTTGTGTGAGATTAGGTAATTAAGTGTATAGTGTAGTATACTTATAAAGAATATATCAAAAATCTATATATGAAATTTACTAACAAAAATTTGTATACAAAATTATTTTAGACTTAAGTCTTTGATTATTTTCAGAGTGAAGCACTTTTCTTGTACAAGCCATATATTAAGGATCTTACAACATCTGAGATACACGCAGTGATGGTAGGAGGACTATCAACTGTGGCCGGTAAGTCATGCTTGATGTTTTATTTTAGTACATTTTACTTTTTCACCTGATAAATTATTGTTGACAATTCTTATTCACCTGTTGAGGTACAAGTGTTTACACCAGAATCTAAGGGGCAGTATCCAAAAGTTTCAGAAATTAAAATATTCTGACTTTTATTACTAATAATAGCAACGTTTTTTGTTGAGGTAGAAATCTTGAAACACATTTTTATATACATATGTTTAATACTATGATGGTCTGAAAATAACTTTGACCAAAATGTAAGAATACTCACATAAAGGTTTTGTTTCAACTCGAACAGAATTTTCTGGAATCCATTGAATTTTAAAATAAGCTACCGTTAGGAACTTTTTCTATTTACCTTATGAAACTTCATCAGATTTCATTAAAAAGCCCTTCCAGCAAAATATACATCATGCACATCTCCAACAAAAAAAAAGTTTCTTACATCTCAAACCCTTAGATGCGATAAACATAACATAAAGTTAATTTTAGCAATGAATTATCATAAACTAGTTTTTTGTCAAAATAACATCATTGTTCTTATTCAGTACCAGTAGCCTAATGTCTTTCTTACAAAAAAGTTAAAGTAAAAAAGTAAACAGTCTATGTAAAGTCAAATAAAGGTTGAAACTGAGGTAATAAAACTGGTAAAGTAAAACTACGAAATATCCTAAAGATATTACCATCAAATGATAAATTTTATAAAATACTTAGACATAGTAAAATAGCTGCAAGTCTTATGTATTAATACACTTTTTTTACAACAATAACTTTTTATAATATTAAATTTTCGTTTTTGTAATAGATTATAACTTACACAAATATAATTTGTGTTGAAATAATACAATTGATTAATGTTACTAAAACACACTGTGCAAAACTGCCAAAACCGATGTGTTCTCATACAATTATTCTGTCAAACCTGAACAAATCAAGCAAAATAAGCTATTTATATTCTAGTGCTTATAAGACAGGTTGAGGGGATTGAATATACATATACTATCTTTGACACAGTAGAATTTGATAAAAATATAGTTAACTTGGTTATAAAAATAAACCATAAGATAAGTGTTGAAATTTTACAACTAAATATCTGTAAAAGTGTGGTGATTATAATTCTATTTATGAAAAACTTGAGAGCAGGTCTTTAAACAACATGATTTAAATAAATTCAAATAATCAAACAGAAATGTAATTAGTTTATAAGCAGAGTAATTGTTTTATTTTTGTTTTAGTGGACAGGTCTGTTGTTACTAGCAGGGGGTAAAAAAAATTATCAGAATGGACAGTTACATTTCTGAAGTAAACTTTCTCTATACTGATAAATAATAATTAAGCTGGCTTGTGAGTTAAGGTAACTGTACATGAACTCACAAAACAATATACTTTATTGTCATACGGATTTCAATGACTTTGTCATCATCATCAGTGAGTCCACTATAAATTTGCAATTGCAACTCACTGAGAGTCGTATATTATTTTGTACAAATAACTGTAACTGCACAAATATTTCTTGTGAGTTCATGTGCAGTTATTTATTTATTTTCTCTCTTGGGTACTACGTGGCTGTCTAGACATTGCCAGCTGGAATTCACTGAATTATTATCAATCACCTTAATAACATTGTTTAATGTGTTTACGGTTTTAAATAGGTACTTTGTTTGCCGCGTATGCTGCCCTCGGAGCAAACCCAGCTCATATTATAACTGCTTCAGCCATGACAGCTCCATCTGCCCTTATGTTTGCCAAGATATTGTTTCCTGAAACTGAAGTTTCAAAAACTGATGCAGACAACTTTCAAGACTATAAAAGGTAAGAATCACACTCCATGAATGTTATCTAAAAATCACTCTCAAACTTTGACCCTAATATTTAAAATTCTCTGAAACACTGGTATTATTGTTTCTCAAAAAAGATACTGTTTATAACACAGATTTGTGAAAATACAGATATTTTATTTATTTCTTTTTTTGTAAAAGAATTCTAAACTGTTTGTTTAGGTTCGCTGACTGTCCTCATGCAAGTGGTACTTTTCCTATACTTCCAGGGGCAAACCCTCATTATCTCCCATTCTTATCTCACCTCTACTCTAGTTATACATTCTTATGCCTAACCTTTCCTTTACACCAGAGGCTATCAATCTTTTAGACACTACAACCACATTTTTACATTAGTATTTTTCTACCCTGTCTAAGTTGAAGAACAAATTTTAATATCATTGCCACATTCTGCAACCATCTTGTATAGTTTTCCATAATGGTAAATTTAAAAACCAAACCAAGAAATTGTTTGTTACTTGCTTTGTGTGCTACAAAAATTAACCCAGATAATAAAAAATTGGTAAATTTCAACCAAGACCGAGTTTCCCAAACATTTTTTTGAAAAAAAACTGAAAATTTAATCTTTAATTTTTAATATTTGTTGATTCCATCTTCACGTGAGCTAAACACTTTTAAATTTTTATAAACTTGCCTATAGTAGCACTTACTTTGTTTGTTGAGGACGGCCGTTTCGGGAGATGTGTCCCATTGTCAACTCAGACCGTAACTGATCTCATGGTTTACGTAGGTTAGGGTGTTAGAGGGGGGTGGAATATTATGGTGGTGTGGGTGTATTTTGTGTGTATTAGGAGTTATGATGTCAAAAAGTGCGTGTGAATTGTAATGGTCATGTAAGTTGTGTGAGTTGTGCGCGTAAGACATGGAGGTCCTTCTACACACGTTACCAAGAACATATAAAAGCACATTAAAAAAATAACTACCAATCAAACTTCGCTGATCATCTCAACTCCACAAAACATGACTACATAGACATAACATCTAACCTACAAATTCTTCATAAACAACACAGAAATAACCAACACTACACAACTGAACAATACGAAATATACAGATACTTCAAACTCAAACTACACCCTACACACATACTCAATACATAATTACGTTACAACTCAGACACACTTTTTGACACCATAACTCCTAAAACTCACAAAATTCACCCACACCACCATAATATCCCACCCCCCACCCTAACACCCTAACCAACCTAAACCTTGAGATCAGTTACGGTCTGAGATGACAATTGGACACATCTCCCAAAACGGCCGTCCTCAACAAATATAAGTAAGTGCTACTATAGGCAAGTTTATAAACATTTAAAAGTGTTTAGTGTTTAATTTTTGTTACTTTATTTTCTTTCAAAATAAACAATATGTGTTTACAATTTTTCTACCGATTTCACGATCGGCCCAGGATCCTGAAATGTGCGGCGATCAGGGTTGAGAACCTGTTTTCTACACAGGTAAACATCTTTCAACATTAAGTTGATTAGAGCTTAGCTAGTGACAACAATTCACAGCAGTAAATATTAAAAGAGTTCACTGAAAATCTCACTACACACTAGTTTATTAATACATACAGACTAGTTTTGACGACGATATCACCTTCATCAGTGATTGGCTACAACTAACAACTATCATCAAACACATTTCATCAAACCACTATAAAAGAAACAAAATTATACATTTAAAAGTCAAACAATAAAGACATTCTAACCTACAGAAGACAAATCTCCTCACTCAGGAAAGTTGCCTATTTTACTCTTCCTTTGGCCTCTTATCTGTAGAATGCAAACTATTAGCAAAAGTAAAACTGAAGGAAATTTTTTTTCAACCTAGTCACCAAATTCGCAGGTATGACCAGAAGAATGGTGTTATAAGTTCCATTAGAGAAAACTTTAACATAAGGACTTAAAAACGTAAATAGCCTATAGGCTTATTGAAATATATTTTAACACTGTATGTACATTTGTCAGTTTTTTCTTGAATGTTTATTATTACAACCAAATGCAAGTATACAGCTTTACTATTTTATTTACTTACTTTACCATTTTATCACTGATTTTAATCTAAATATGAATTAGAAATCAATGTTATAAAAATCCAGTTATAAAAGTCAGGTTACCAAGCTCCTAGGGATTTCCTTCAACCCTCTCTCTGTAACATGTTGTGAGCATTGCTTCACTTAATAAATATACCACTGCAGACCATTAAAATGAGAGCTGCTATTTTGAGAGGCCATTTTATATTTATATAAATAGGGACTGAAATAATGGGAGATGAATGTCTTTAGTGAGCCTCAGTAACTCATCTGAGTAGCACTTACTTTTTGTCAAGATAAGGACTAACATTTTGAGAGTTGTGAAATGTTATCAACTTCGACTATAATTTAAACTCAGATGAGTTACAGTTTGGACTGATAATGAAACACCTCTCCCAAAATAGCTGTCTTCCTTTATAAAAAAATTCTACTTTAGGCAAGTGTTTACATATTGTAGTATGTTAAAGTGAGTAGTTATGTTTACTTATATTTTGCTTATAGTGAAGACAAAAGCTTAGTAGACGCAGCTACCCAAGGGGCACTAGCAGGTGTAAATATAGTACAAAGCATTATCGCAGGTGTTGTAGCAGCTGTGTCATTAGTTGCCTTTGCAAACAGTCTTGTTTCGTGGTTTTTGAGTCAAGTTGGTATCATGGATACTAATCTTGAGGTAAGTACTGATCAAAGAGAGATATTGTTTAGTACAATTTATGATAAGGAAAATAATTATAGCCAATTTTACAATGAGAAAGCTTAAAATAAAAAGATAATAATCATTAATATTATATTTAAATACAATAAGAACCCAATAAACACACCTTTATTAAAATTTATGTCTTAATTCTATATTAACACTTTATTTACAGGTCAAATTTTATAAGTTGGCACTTTGGAACTATGGGCCTCAGCGAGAAGCCGAGGGTGAAGTACTTACAGGTCATTTTTAAACATTGCATCTTGGACTTTAGCTGACTCATAGGGTTGATGATCACATTATGACTAATACGAGTGACACAGTAACCGTGTTACTTATTAATACTTTTTAATGTATCGTATAAATAACAACAAATGTAAATAAAGCATTCTCGGAAGCATGCTAATAGGATTGTCTAAGGGTTAGGATGAGTAGGCCGTGACTTATGGCCCTAATTAGGGATGACACACAGTACCTGATATTTTCTAGACAACGAATACACAATTTCTACCTAAGAGCAAAGTGCCAGCTTATATAATTTGACCTGTATATTACAATTACCACGTAACCCTCTTCAGATATGAGACATCATTTGGATTAGAACTATGTTGAGTTACAAATACAAATTTAAACTATTACTGTAAGAAGAAGAATTTAATTAATAATGACAAGGGTATATAACCATTGTCTCTTTAAATAATTAAGGTGTAATTATATTAATCGCTATAGCAATCAAAAACGTTCTGTCTTAGTAAGTTTTAACAAATTTACTAAATATAAAGTTCGGATAGTCATAAACTATTGTTTAAGTGATTAATAAGATTCACCGAACATAATGGACTACAAAATTCAAGAAGTGTAATTATATGATATTTTAATTTAATGTTTCATTTTAAGAAAATCGTCAGTTAGTAGTGGGAGATAGGGTTAGTTTAATAGAGTCAGTAATTGGTGGGTAGGAGGGGGTTTAATTTTAAGAATATTTATTTATTACTATGGCTAGTACTTCTGAAAATGGTTACGTGATAAACAAAATGTTGATCAAGTGTTCATTTAGAATTAAAAATACTTTTTAAAACTTGTGGACATTGGGTTTTTACTGTGTATAATTATTTCATATTCCACACTTTTTCAAGAAAGTATATAATCACTATTATAGTTAATTATTCTTCTAAGCCATTTAAAATCCATATTGCTTATGGATCCTCAAAGCATGTATCCAAATGTTTTAAAACTTAATAAACAAAAGAAAGGGATTCTATGATAATTTTAGGAGGTGGTGAAATTAGATAATTTGTGGTATCAACCAAACTAAGCCAAAACATTGTTAGTGCAGATCACTAAATATGTAGCAAATACAATATAGTTGAATGTGAACTACAGAAATGGAAGAACATTGGAAATCTTGTATCAGAGAAGTAGGTGTAAAATACTGCTCTTTGTATCAGAGCTAGTTACAGTACGATTGAGATAGTTTAAACAGAAACATGCTGTTTATTCTTAACTCACTATAATGAATTCTTTTTTTTATCTAAAATTAAATTATTTCCATTGCAACTTGAAGTATTGGGATATTAGAGGCAAAAGCAACCCAGTGACAAATCTATCAGCAGCTCTTAAATATAAAGAATTTCTTTTAATAAACATGAATTTTGGTTGAATTTTGGCATCCATGGTGAAATGTGTGACACACTGCGAAATAGATACACACTGTATATAGGACAATGGCTGCTGCCTGCAGTCATGACAATTACAACCACTGGTAAGAGTGACCACAAGTAAAAGATTTTGTCAAGTATATTTACAGTGAATATTTTAGTCTATACTGAATATAGTAACACACATTCTGATTCCCATCACACTTTTCCCAGGCTTTGGACTGGCCAAGTGATAGAAAACAAATCTTCCTATCATTTAGGCGTGTTTAAAATCAGTTAAATGCATCATGATTTTTATATTCTTTACTTTTCAAGCATGTTAGCTGTCTTCTAACATTCAAGTTTTATTGAGATTTTATATTTTAGTTTTTTTTACATTGAACAGTAGTATTTACAAATATTTTAAGAACTTCTTCAGTTTGAAGTTAGTTTAATTTTTGTAAGTATCCCAGAATACAAAGACATGCCCTTATGTCACCATTGTCTTTGTACTTCTTGATTGTTTTATCAATTCTCTCATCCATTCTCATGTATGTGCATTTTCTTCTCTTTTTTCTAAAGTTTAATTTATTGTCATCTATGCCCAGGCTGCATTTTCTGCTTCCGTTTAAAAACAACCCGTCAATTCTTTTATTTAAGCATTAGGTCTCCGAATCATAGTGTTCCGTCTGTTGTTCTATCTTTCTTCAGCATTTGTGGTTGTATGTCATCTATTGTGGAAGTTCCAGTTAAAGAGGAATGTCATCATTTTCCAACCTTCTTTAAATGAAATAAAAAAATAAAAAATTTTAAAGAAACAGATTTGTTATTTTTAGGGACCTTAGAATAGATCTCCAACCGCCGTCTCCAATATCCTCAGGTTTGAGAAATGCAAGAGCTGCCCTCATTCGAATGTGAAGTAGTACTTGGTCATTTCTTTGTAGTCCCCCATGAGACCTAAGTCTTGTATGCTTCCCCATAGACACTTTTTCAATTGGAAATAACATGCATTTATTTAAAAGTTGTTGAACTAAGTAGGAATATACTTCAAAAATTTTTGTTTATATTACTTGTTTTAATATTATTAGAAAACCGACAGAAAATCTACTGCTAGGAAGAAAACATAATATGAAGAGGAGTCTAATCAAGTAGAGTTTAAAGAATAGAATTGAATCTGTAATTTAAGCAGCTCTTATAAACCAGGCTCTAAATCTTGAGATTTCTTACGATAGGAAGTTGTTTAGATTAACCTTTAATATATTTTAAAAATTAAAGTGTGTTTATCACATTAAAGAAGATAGACATTTCACTATGTTAAGCAAAACAAATGCACCTCCCTATTGCACATTAATTCTAAACAAATATGTCATAGGTTTTGTTTCATTATTATACTAAACAAACTTAATTACTTTTTTATAACAGACTCTAGTATCTTATATCTTAATCCCTGTTGTGTGGATTATGGGAGTCAAACCTGAAAACTGTCTAGATGTTGCTAGACTCATTGGAGTGAAAACAATTGTGAACGAATTTGTAGGTTACAGTGATCTTGGAAAACTAAAAGCAACAGGTGTCTTATCTGTAAGTATAAAACTTTTTAAATTATACTTGAATGAAAATTCATTTGTCAAACCTATTCTATCAATACTGAAGATACCATGTACCTTGTTCATGCTTTATTCCATATCATACTCTCAGTACTAACAATTACTTTCTATATAACTTCTATCTTATTCTTTTTGTGAATTTTAAATATAAATCATTATTATTTTTAAAAAACCTATTTAAAGTGCTTTAATTCTATTTAACTTATTTTTCCATCAATATACTCTTAAGCACTGGAACAATATAAATATATCACACGGGTATAATAATACCACTAATTTTAATAACTGTAAATTCAAATATTGTAAAGTTAATGTTCTTAGCACGTCAAGTTGATGGACCAGACCTTACTGTGGGAGTATTGGTCAGCAGATAGAATAGTGTAAGAGGATACTACAAAAGGATAGTGTAAGAGGGGTAGAGTTAGTCTTGTAGTAATTTCCTCTAAAGATGATTGCTTTGCAATCAAAATGTATATCAGGACATAAACAAAAAGTTTTTGTCGAGGTTCCACTTAGTTTTGTTTTACGAGTACAGACATTTTGGGAGATGTGTCACATCAACTAAGACTGTAACTTCATAACTTATATTATTCTAGAGATATGCCATTGGATTCACTCCAACTGGTTGACTTTGGAATATTTTACAAAACTATGTTATAGAGCGTAGAAGGCAAAATATAATAAATAATTTGACAAAAACAAGAAATAAATCAGCTCCAGAACCAAAAAGGATTATATATATATATATATATATATATATATATATATATATATATATATATACCTTAAAAAACAGCCACAGGAAAAGTAAAAGTAACTCTGATTGTCTGAAATGCATAAGGGGGGAGAGGATGCTCGTTCTTAAAAAGTAAAACCATTGGGCAAACGAAAACCACGTTCTGGAACTTCTTGGGAGTGCAGACGTATGAGAAGGAGAGGGGGGTTAGGTAGTATGAAATTGTTTAAAAGGGTTTGTTTGCTTTGGAATAGTTGAAGAAAGTATAAAAGGAGTTTAATAGTTATTTATGTATGGAATTTATAAAATAGCAACAAGCAACTAAGTTCTCCATAGCTAATCATGTCTTTAAATATATATATATATACATATATGTGTGTGTGTGTGTGTGTGTGTGTGTGTATATGTGTGTGTGTGTGTGTGTGTGTGTGTGTTTGTGGTGTTTGTGTGTGTGTGCGTGTGTGTGTGTGTGTGCGTGTGTGTGTGTGTGTGTGCGTGTGTGTGTGCGTGTGTGTTTGCGTGTTTGTGGTGTGTGTGTGTGCACATGTGTGTGTGTGTGCACACATGGGTGTGTGTGTGTGTGTGCGCGCGTGCGTGTGTGTGTGTGTGCGTGTGTGTGTGCACGCGCGTGTGTGTGTATGCACGTGTGTGTGTGTGTGTATGTGTGTGTGTGTGAGTGTGTGTGAGTGTGTGTGTGTGTTTGTGTGTGTGTGTGTGTCTTCAAATTACCAAATATAATTATTTCATGATTTTTTAAAATCTCTTTCCAGGCTAGGTCTGAAGCAATTGCAACATATGCCATGTGCAGCTTTGCTAACCCTGGATCTGTGGCAATTATTTCAGCCAATTTGTTATCATTATGTCCTGAACAAAGAGAAAATATTATCAAAGTATCTTTACGTGCTTTCGTCGGTGGTGTCACCACGTCTTTTATAACAGCTTGTGTTGCAGGTAGAGTGTCCTCTTATTCTATTACTTTTTCAAAATTACTATATAATTGCTATATAATTACTAATAGTGCATAAGTGACATACTAAAAAACCAGTAAAAGACCTAAACTAGTTAAATTGCCTGCTAGGAAAGACTTATATTGAAATTGATATGTATTGCTATTATGCATGAGTTTGTTTTTGCCTATTTATTTTTATGAGTAGCCTATAATCAGAATTGAAGTATGTTTTGATTTTTGAGATATCTTATGATCATATAAAGTCAGAAATTTTACTATCAACCTCTGTATATGTAAATTAGACGTAGAGGGTAAGATAATAAAACAAGTAATGGAATTCAAATACCTGGCCATCATTCCCACATAACAGAAGATTGGAGACAGTGGTACAAGGGAATAAAGCAAACAGAATTGCTGGAGGCCTGAATAATTCAATTTGGGGGAATAAACATATAAGGAGTAAAATGAAAAGCAAAATTTATAAAGTATTTGTTACATGAATAATGATATATGCTGTGGAAACACAATCTGATACAGCAAAGACAAAGAAAATAGCAAGAACAACAGAAATTAAAATCCCAGGAGAAATGATTAAAAAACACTCCAGGACAGAGAAAGAAGCACAGATACATGAAGAAGATAAGAGGAGAAAAACATTAATGAATGGGTGGTGAAAAGAAGACAGGAGTGGAACAATCATATAAGCAGAATAACTAAACACAAAGTTGTAAAAACATCAAAAGATTGTTTGCCAATAGGAAAATGATCATAGGAAAGACCATGAAAATGATGAAATGACAACTTACTCGAGACTCATTGAAAAACCAGGCAGACTAATCCCCATATAAAAGAAGAAGATGAAAGTCATAACATCAACCTCAATTGTCTCTGTAATTCAAAAAGCTACATTCAACTTATTGGTATCTACTTATCACAAGCAAATCTCTTTCGACAAACATTCCACCAACTTATTGACATTTATCTTCTGTAAATGTGGTAGCTAAAATCTATGATTTTATTTCCATCACCTCTAATGCATGAAACATGTTCATATGATAGAAGCATCAAACCTAATGCAATAAATTAAGGGAAGAAAAAAGTTTCAAGGGCTAAATCAACTAAATATACTGGTGAAACACGAGAACCATATTTGTTCTAGTAAACTTCATTCTGCAAAATTTCTCAGCATAAACATGGAGGCAACAAAGAAAGTTCAATTCAGTTCTTAGTATTCTATGACAAATGCCACTTAGTTCCACTTCATCAGCAATGATGAATAGTACAGCAATGATTTTTACTGAAATATTATGCCTGTATATTCATGATTATAAACAGATTACAATTAAATAACCGGCTTTTAGCTGAATGAGCCAATGTAATAAAAATACATAGCTTATACCACCTTCCCCAAAACAAGTAATATAAACAAACATTTTTAAAGTTGATTCCTAACTAGGTCAACAAAGAAATCTCTATTTTAGTTACTTTTTATTAAATAATTACACTAATTTTAAACAAATAAGCAATTACGTATTCATTTAGTTAAGTAGTTTAAAATTAGTTTAACACTCTTACCGAAACTCTATTTTCATAACACCAACCGAAACCCTGGGCCTGAGAGACCCATTTGGTATTAGTACCCTATTTTTTCCTATAGTGATTTTTTAAACCTAATATCAGGGGCTAGCTAATAAATAAATAACTCCAATACTCTTTTAAAAAAATGTATTTACATTTAAATAGTCTACATTTTTATGCATTTAGTAGAACTTAACTACAAAAGGACACAATTTTCTTTTTTCAAAAATTGCTGAAGGTTATATTGGTCTACTAAAGCAATCTTTCCTGAACAACGAGTTTATTTTTTCATCACTTGAACTTAGAACAGAAGACACAATAATTAAGCCAATCAGGGCATACTGCAAGACAATCTTGCAAAGTATAAATTACATAAGCTTTCAAAACTCTGCATTCAAGAAATAAATCTTTTTGGCCAAATCAAAAAATATGATAATCCAGTTTTACCAGCAGACAAACCACCTCTTGTTTGTAACAAACCTAGCCTAAGTTCTCTCTTCAAGATACCAGTACCCTGTGGACAACTCCCTAAACTGCCAACCCAATCATTATTGCTAAATAACAAAAATAATAATAAAAACAGTCCTGATATAAGAAATAACCCTTCACCAAAAACAGTTGCCGTGCACAATATTTCCAACCACACACTCTCGGAACATGAACTACAAGTAATTTCTAAAGGCCTGTCATTCACACCAGCTAAGGAAATAGACCAATTCAAGTTAGGAAAAGATGTTTTCAGCTTTGCCAGAAAACTTAGGATAAAAAATTATATAGCTCAGACACCAACTTTCAAAACGGATATAAACATAGACGTATGTCTTGCAAAATTCAAACCACCTTCCAACTGGTATCCACCACCACTACCACCTGATCACCCCATTGAACTTTACATCAACTTTATCATGCAAAGCATCACTGATATAAATTTCACTAAAAATCTGAAGACTAAACCTAACCTTACCAAATTAAAAAAAGCTTCAATATTTTCGTTGAAAAACAATAAAGATATTATGATTCTTCCAGCAGATAAAGGTTCAACCACTGTCATTATGAACAAAGAAGACTACATCAAAGTAGCAAATAAGCAACTGTCAGACATCACAACATACAAAATACTTACAGATAACCCTACTACAGAATTCAAGAATTTACTCTCGGACCTACTCAAATATACAGCTCCTGGACAAAATATTTCGGAAACATCTCTAAAATTATTATATAATGAAAACCCCTCTACTCCTCAATTCTATATATTACCAAAGATCCACAAAAACATAATCCCTCCACCTGGTAGACCAATAATTGCTGGCTGCAATTCAGTAACGGAAAGAATTTCAGCTTTCCTCGACTCACACCTTCAACCCTTAGTAAAGAACCTTCCATCACATACCCAGGACACCAATCATTTCATAGATCGACTCTCACAAATATCTGTACCTCTACCCCCAGTAACTATTTTGGTCACCATAGATGTCACCTCTCTCTATACCAACATCCCTCATGCACACGGCCTATCTGCAATAGAGAATTTTCTAAACAAACGCCCAGGCAAGCCTTCTCCCACTACACCTTTTCTTGTGAACCTGACCAGATTCATCCTCGAGAAGAACAACTTTCAGTTTGAGGGAAGGAACTACCTTCAAATAAAGGGAACAGCAATGGGCACCAGAATGGCACCATCGTACGCAAATCTGTACATGGGATTGTTGGAAGAAAGTTTTCTAAAGACACAAACACACCAGCCCTTGTGTTGGTATAGATATATAGATGACATCTTCCTAATTTGGACACAGGGTGCTTCAACACTTGAGGCATTTTTAGACAGCCTGACACAATTCTCCACACTTCAATTTACCTGGGAGAAATCTACATCAGCCATCACCTTTTTGGATGTAGAGGTAACACTCCAGAATGGAAATATCAACACAGGAATTCACATCAAACCGACAAACCACCTAAAATATCTCCATTTTGACAGCAACCACCCAATAAACATAAAACAATCCATTACATACAGTCAAGCAATCAGGGGTAAAAGAATCTGTTCGAATGATAGGGAATTGGAAGATTTTAATAGAAAGATATCAACAGCCTTCCAGAGAAGAGGATACCCAAAAAAACTCATTGAAAACCAAATTCATTCAGCACAATCCTCGGTTCACCATAAACCACAAACAGAACAAAATAAACTGTCTTTAATAACAGACTACCATCCTGGTCTACATAAACTCAACAAGATATTGAGAGATGGCTTCAAAATTCTTCAAGCTTCCATCCACACCAAAAATCTTTTCACCGATCCACCGCAAATTTGGTACAAGCAACCTCCCAACTTGAAAAACATCCTAGTACATCCTAAACTACCAGACCCTGATGCAGAGAAACCACACAAACTTCCTCATGGCTCCTTCCCATGCAATAGACCTAGATGCAAGACGTGTCCAATACACCCCTCAGCAAATAGTTTCAACAGCCAAACAACAAAAATGGTCTTCAAAATACAGGGTCATCATAATTGTACATCGAAAAATGTCATATACCAGCTACAATGTAAACTTTGCTCAGCACAGTACATAGGCCTGACCACGGATGGTCTGAATATCAGAATGAATGGCCACAGACATGATGTTAAAATTATGAATATGGATAGACCAACAGCTCAACATGCTGCGAGTCACAACATCACAACTTTTGATGACTGCTAGACCACAAAAATAATTAAATCACTCCCCCCTGATTGCAATCCCTCAGAACTGAGAAGGTGGGAACTATCATACCAGTGGTATACCAAGTCCAGAGAATCCCCTAACTTCAACATCAGATAAATCCATTCATTTTTTTTTTTTTTTTTTTTTTTTTTTTTTTTTTTTTTTTTTTTTTTTTTTTCCCAAAAGCTTTATCTCTTTTCCCCTGACAGACTTATATAAACTATAATCACTCATATGCTCATGGAAACAATATATATAGATCTTTAATCTGTGCATCTGTGACATCTGATTTCTACTCTACACAATCTGTGATTACAATTATTTTATTTCATTCTCTCATTTTTCTTTTTGTGTTTTCTCTTCGATTGACAAAGACCACTGTGTGGTTGAAATATATCATTGTTTAAGTGCTTTTATGTGTTTCTATTTCAAGACTACAGAGTGGACTCTTACCAAGGTATGTCTGTCAGTCTCCTAGTCCAAAAAATCTATATATATATATATATATATATATATATATATATATATATATATATATATATATATATATATATATATATATATATATATATATAAAGAGTGTAAACTAATAGAAGAAATCCAATGAGACTTCCCTTCCCTAGACCGAACTGTAATTCTTTTCATGCTTTTTTACAGTGTTGTTAATATTTTTCCAGTAGTGTTTAATAATTATTTCATCTAATCTTAATGATATCTGGAGGGTGTTTATTGTTTCAGGGTCTCTGATGCCAGAAGAAGGGTACCCTGATTTAGAAAACTACAGTAGTAACTTAACTCTACATACCTCATAAATCAGAATAGTTTTAGTATACTCTAGCGAATTCATGTACATATTTAATTTTTTCTAATGTATACAAAACCTTTCCTTCCAAATGTCGAAATAATGATTGTTTAAAGGCCTATTGTACTATATGTTGTAAAAATGTAAATGTCTTAGTTTTTTTTTACTTTTAGGTTAGTTTAAGAAGGAATGAGTGCCAGTAAACATTAAATCAGTATTTGCTTAGTCTTTTAAAGTTGTTATTCCATATTGGAACTCTTAAATCAAAATATACTAATCATTAAACTTTTTCTGTTCATTATACTTCTACTATTATTCTTGAATATCAATAAAGTTAAACACTTGGACATTTCTTAATATGAAAGACTTGCTTATAGTAGCACTTATTTTGTTTGATTAATGAGTTTGTCAGCTCAGATTATAACACCAGTTACATTCTGACTTAACAGTGGGACAAATCTCAAAAATTACTAGCCACATTAAACAAAACAGTAAGGGCTACTAATGTCAAGTGTTTCATATAATATATGTCCAAGTGTTTAAATGTAAACTAGTAGCCCAAGCTGAGAATAAAATTAAATTTGCAGTCTCTGTGTTGTACATCTTGAGGTTTTTCTTGAGAGTCTTGTCCGTGACTCACAGCATTGAACAATGCGCTAACTTAATGTGAAACGCATCTGCTGAAAAATATCAGTAAGTAGTGGTTTTTTGCCAAGCTAATACCAAAAGTGCAAAAGATAAAATGTTAAGTGACACAATGCTCAATAGCATAAATATTGAAACTTGTTAACTGTGGAAAAACTATTCAGTTGTTTTAGAAGAGGCAGAATCCTACAAAAGCTGCAATGTGCTCCAAAATACTACTTATTAGAAATTCATAATTAAATTTTATTAAAATCTCCACTAAGAAATATAATTATAAAATACATGGTCTTCCTACTCTCAAAGGATTAGAACATTCTGAGTTCTCCTAATCAGGGATAAATTTATAATGAATGGTTCATTAGTGTTACACAGTAATGAAAGTTTTTAATGGTTGCAGACAAGGGAATTTGTGAAACATGACCCTATCCTGAGTGTTGATTCGTTCAAACAAGTATTTTATTTTGTGAACTTACAGCAAATTGAATGTTTCTATATAACGTTGAATTAAATTCCAATGAAAACAATAAAACTTTTATGGGTGATGTAGCAATTTGTAACAATAGCAATGCCGACAATACTATTGCTAACTTGAACATTATTTTTCAGTTTAATAAATTGTTAAAGACCTAATACAGTGAAATTCTTAATATACTCATATTCACATCTATTAGAAGTATTTGTATATGTTCGAGTACATTTTTCTGCCTTTCCTAATATTACAATATTTTTCTTTGTTGACACGTTTTTGGATGACTCCATTTTCAAAACTTAAAATATTTCTGTTCACCCAAATCTTGAGTTTGTCTTTATTTTTGAAAATGGAATAATTCTGAACCACATCAATAAAGAAAAATATGATAATATTATGAAAAGCAAAAAAATGTACTTGAATGTATACCTATTACAGTGAATTTAAACAAAAATCAAACAAATTAAATCTGATGAGCAAAACAGTCTATCATTGAAAGTTCAATAAGACAGCATAGCCATTCTTGTATAAACTATAATCAAATAGAATAAAGCAGTATGAAAACCTAGCTTGTGATACAATCATATTGTGTTATGTTAAAAAACTGACACTACCATAAATCTGAGGCGGCATGTGAACTACAAAACATGAAATAAACGAAAAAGAGGTGTCTTGTAAGTTGGTTAAAAAAGGATTTCTAAACAGTGTCTTAACTTTCTAGAAGCCTACATGGATTTTAGATAAATCTTTTGTAATTATTTAAACATTTAGAATGATTTTATCGAATGTTAATGTTGTCTTGAATATTTCCTCTTCATTCACTTGACACTTTGGTGCCACTAAACTGTTCTTACCAGAAAAATCTAAACTTAAAAGAGCCATTTCAATATTAAAGAAAAAATAAACAGATTTTAAAAGATACTGCCTTCACCTGAATCAACACTTTGACTGTGACAGGAATGATTGACAACACTTTGACTGTGCCGATCGGGAATTCAACTGTGGTTTAATCAAGCTATACTCTGACAGCTAATACCATTCTAGAAATACAAACTAGAACTCATTTTGTCTAATTTGATCTTCGCTTTCAAATAGTAAAGTCCATATCTAAGAATTGTTGCTCCAAGCTAACAAATTGCGACTTAAGCTAGACAAAAATCTTACTGTTCTTTGTTGACAGTTTTTTAATTTATTATTTGGATTTAGTGATCAATTAATAATTAATATTGTCTATGAAAGAAATTGTGAATAAAGGTAGTCTTGTGAAAATGGAAAAAAATAGCTCCATGGTCTATAAGTAAGGAAGAGCTACGTAAGTAGACATACTCTCTATTGGCTTGTAGATCCAGTAAAGAAATATGTAGAAGGTTTATGAAGGATGTGAAATAGGAATAAGTAAATGATGTAATGATCTGCAAGTTCTGCAAAAGGGGAAAATTATGGTTTGCATGGGCAGGTTCACTTAGTTACACCTGCACTCTACTGGGCTCAAAGAGAGGTTTCTACTTGCTTCAATGTGTGGGTTCTCAGTGGCATTAGTCAGTCAAAAATACATTCACACACTGATTGGACAGACCGTCTTATCCATCTTTCAATACACTAAACTCATGTTCATAAACATTTTAGAAATACAGCATTTAATCACTATTATAGTACTATAAATGCCAAAATAAACAGCACTGAAACTGGATCAACTGTAGTTGCCTTCTCTCAGAGATAGAATCATTCTTGATTATTTTATTAGACACCTCAGGAGATTTTGTTGTGGCTGAAACCTGCCTTTTCGTTCACAATGGTTCCAGCTAGATGGCGCAGCCAGCCACACTGCCTTAGACAACATTGCTTTCCTTCAAAAAATGTTAGGCTACCACCCTATCTCCCTTAGAACAAACTTTCCATACCCAGCGCTCTCCCCCCGATCTTACTCCACCTGACACCTAAGTCTAGGAAATGACGAAGGAGAAGATTTTCCAGGATGACCCACCATCGTCCACCTTCAGGAAAAAATAACCATGAGTATAATGAGCACAAAACAACCCCTCTTCATCAAAATGACGCAAAACCTTCAAGCCCCGTACAAGTGTTGCTTCAAATTGAATGGAGGTCGTATAGAACATGTTTATACCAGAGTCTAACCATTTTAGCTTCTTTTTAGTTTGAAAATACCATGAGTTTGAAAAACTATGTAAATGAAATAAAATCTTACAACTGTTTCAGAACTGTTTATTTTGTTGAATATTGTATCTGTAGTCTAATAAAATATTTCTCTCTTTAACTTTTTAATTATGTGTAAAGTGTAAAGAAATATTTATTGTGAAAAAAATACTTGAGTAAAATTGAAGAGATATATACCTACCTAAAGCATTATAAATTTTCTACAGGTCAAATTTTATAAGCTGACACTTGGCTTTTAGGTATAAATTGTGTATTCATCGTTTAGAAAACATCAGGCACTGTTCTCACCCCTCATCAGGGCCATAAATCGTTTTAGGGGTTGGCCCTTCCCAATCCTATTAGCACCTCATTTACAATGGTTGTTATTTATAACATACATTAGGAAGTATTAACAAGTAACAAAATAATCGTCAACCCTATGAGTCAGCGGAAGTGCGAGGGTCGATGTTTTTGAAAATGACCTGCCAGCACCTCCACCCTCTCCTCGTCCTCCCCCTGTCGCCGAGGCCCGGAGCCCCACAGTGCCAACTTACAAAATTTTACCTATACACTCGTGTGAGCCCCTGCCATTTTTCTAAAAAAAAAAACAGCTGTAATAATTTAAATATCTAAAGTAACTACTATACATAGATGTATTGTCAGTAATATGCACTCCACCACGTCTAGATGACATCTGGATCAATGATAGACTGTATCAATGCTGTAAAGATACATCCGCCTTTCTAGACAAAGATTCGGCAAACCAGTCATGAAGGCGACCGAATTTTGAACTTTACACTTTCAAAGATAATTCGTTTACATCGACACGGATAACGCTGTATAGCCAGGCTATCGCCACACGGCCACATTGATAAACTAGTCTTGTAAACACGTTAGTTTGGAGATTATTTACCAGAGTGCACGCAAGTAAATTAAACCCGTCTACAATTTGAAACAAATTATTTGCGAAAAAATGTATAAACATAGTGCAGTTACTGTTTTGTGTATTTTGGCAGTTTTTGGTAAGTAATGGATCGTGTTGTTCATAAAGATTGATGTTAGAGTTGTTTTTTATTTTGATAAACACATAAGTTTGAAAAACTCTTCATATTTCATAGCGTAGAGGCCTTGCAGCCTACTGTGAATCTCACTGCAATATAAAAGTAAGTAATTTTAATAACAGAAGGGGTTTTAAATTTCTGTCAATCATTTCGAATCAAATAAAAAAAATTATTTGCTACATAAGTAAAACGCGGCTCTTATAAAAAGGAAAGAAAATTGATATTGAACAAGCCTATTTTTAAATAGCAGTTTAAAGTATATCTATCAATAAAAACGAAAAACAAGGCGGAAAAGAGACTACTGATGACTTATAAAGTCTATAATAGAGTATCTTTTACTGACAAGCAATCACATCAATTTGAAATCAACTTACATAGACTATTTTTTCTCATTCTAATAAGCGTTGAATGGTGCTAATTAAATTTTCCCTGCCTCTCTGTAATGAGCCTATAAATCGTAACAAAAAAATTACCGGTTTTTCAAACGATCGTTTTAAAAGCAACATCAACTTTATATCAACGCATAAAATCGCGTAGTTTAATGACGTAAACCTGATCAAATCATTCACAAAAATAATTTTAAAAAAAAATTTGATAAACATTTTGACGTTTTAACCTTCAAACACACGCGCCGGGGTGTAAAGCACCCCACACCATTTATTTATCTCTGAGGAGACTACAAAAAATTTTTGTTCTAGCTCCCCTCCTAGGTAGTTGTTTATCACTTCTCCCTCCCCACTGTCACTCAAGGTCAAACAGTTGTGGCGTACCAGTCATTGTGTTTACATCGTTGTTTTAACTGCTGGGTGAAATCGACCCCGCGCGTGTGTTCTCGTTCAAAAAGTTTTGTTGGTACATTTTTAAGTTATTTTTTTTTAATTAGTATAATTTTTTACTGTGAGTTTTTTATTGGTGTTTAACATTATTATTTATAATTTTTGTTGTAATTTTGTCTTTTTGTCATAAAAAAAAATTAAAATTCTGGAAAATGGATGCCTATACAGTCGAACAAAACAGACTTAGGGATCTTTTTGATTCAGTTGAAAGTGATGATACAATGGATGATTCTAGTGAAGATGAAATCAATCACGAGTCAGCAAGTGATCATGACACGGAATGTGAACAAGAAGGAGAAAGTGAAGGAGAAGTTTTATCGGAAGAAGATATACCTCTTGCGCAAAGATTAGATACACTCGTGGGTAAAGATGGAACCAAATGGAAAAAGTTTCCTGAATAAAAAATACATTTTGAAAATATTAATTAAAATAAAATATCTTTACTTTTAAAATTTTTTTTACTTAGATTTTTAATTTGGCCTGAACTAATGTTTACTTCTAAACCAATACTTCTGTACACAGTTATGTATTTAGCTAATTTGTTTTCACCTTATATGTGTGTATATTTTTTTGAAATATTTTATTCAAATGTAAAAAGGTATTTACTAATGTTTACTGCACTAAATATGAA
The DNA here is from genome assembly GCA_036971475.1 of Prosapia bicincta. Lineage (NCBI taxonomy): Eukaryota > Metazoa > Arthropoda > Insecta > Hemiptera > Cercopidae > Prosapia > Prosapia bicincta. The sequence continues at coordinate 4,404,425 of JBAIZL010000393.1, forward strand.
ATACATTGCATAGTAATAAGTATTATTTTTCATTACAACGAGTAATTTTAAATTTTGAGTGTGGCAAATTTTTACGATTTTCAAGCTGAATTTACATAATTTTTTTTCAAATAAACCTATTGTTGTATTTATGTCGTCTAACTTTTTGAAAAGTCCTCTAAAGAATCTAGCCATTACAACTTCCTAAAATGTATGAATAAATGTCTAATTTTAATTTGAAAAAAAAGATACAATTTAGAACGTCAATTTACGTGCATTTAGACTATAGTACTACAAAAAATATCTACAAGTGATACACCCTTAAAAATACTATAAAACGTTTTATAAACAACAACATTCACACACACTATTTTATAAAGATAAAAATTTAGTGATAATTAACTTTTTTTTTAGATAAGAAATGGGGTGGAAAATACCCCGCGCGTGTGTTTATGTCCAAATAGTTGGCGCGTGTGATTGAAGGTTAAGGCAAAAAATCTCCACCGGCTGTCGTCACCCGATGTAGTGAGAATTGAAGTGGGGACTGAAGAGGGGATTCACGGCTCATGTTTGCAAGAGCTTACACCTCACGCATACCTATTCTTTATCGGAGATTTGCTCGATCAAACTGAGTACTTTTTCAGAATTCTGGGGAACACGTTTCGAAATGTAACGTCACAATTCAGTCAGATTTCCAAGCGATTAACAAACTATCCAGATTTACGAAAACCAGACATTGTTGAGGTTCACTATAACAGCTGTTTTCGTCTTAATTTAGAAGTTATTTGGAGGTTGTGTTTATATTATTTTCAAATACTGTTCTCTATATACTTAGAAATGTCGTATAATTGATAAAAATATTCGATAAGGTATGATTTCATGCGACAACTGGTTTTATTACCCCTTGCTACTTTTATAGCCTATTGGATGATTGATAGTAAGATGAAGTGTATGACAGGAATTATTTTTTTTTTTATTTTAGACTTTGGTAAAAGTGTGGTAATAAGACTGAAAGCTAAACTTATAACTGTAAAGTTAAAATAATAAATAAGGTAAGTTTTTTTAATACTTTAAAACGTAAAACATGTTTAAAATAAATTTTTAAACGTTTGTTAAAGTATTGAATAATACATGGACAAAATAATCAGACAATTATTGACTGGAACACAGAAACACACATAAAAACATAACAAACCTCATAAATAAAATAAAAGACATAAACATACCACACAATTCAACGGTACTATCACTCGACATGACAAATATTTACACCAACATACCCGTATCCGAGACTCTGAACATCACAGAACCCAATTAATACAGAAAAATTTACCAAAAGCCCACGTCACCGAAATCCTAAACATCCTCCAAACCATCACCAAATAAAACTATTTCACCCACATCTCAAATTTCAATTCACGACCAGTTGACCTACCCATGGGAAGTCCTATCAGCAGTGTTCAAAGCAAAATTTTCCTACAACACATAGAAAATACTAAGATACTCACAAACAATACACACAAAACCATGCACACAAAATCATTTACTGGCACAGATACGTTGATGATATCATAACACTCGACAGTGCTACACACTGCCTATAGTTATACAGAGGCAACACTCGACAATGCGAAAATCTCCTCACCTACACTAATACAATACACCCAAAACTCCACTTCACCTCAGAAATTGAAACCAACCGATCCCTAAACTTCCTCAACCCTCACCACAACAAAGCCACAAACAAAACAACACGCTGCCTTCAGATCCATGCTCCATAGACTTAAAGAAGTTCCAATGACCACAGAAAACATAAACAAAGAACTAGACATCATTAAATATTTAGCATACACAAACGGTTACAACACCACAATAATAGACAAACTATATTACAATATAGGCTACAAGAAAACACTAAAATTAACACTACAGACAGGAAAAACAAATACATCACATTATCATACATAAACAAAACAACAAATAAAATAGCCCACAAATTTTAAAAAACAGGATACAAAATAGCATACAAAACTAATAACAAGTTACAATACAAAATACAACAACACCAACAACAAAGATAAACTACAAGCACCAGGTGTATACAAACTAAACTGCGATAAATGCAACAAATTCTATATTGGACAAACAGGTCGCAGCTTTAAACAAGGAGTCGAGGAAAACAAACAGAACACCAACTTAGCATTTTACAAGCACATAAAAGAAACAGGACACAAATACACAGACATTTACCATAACCTTGAAATCTTATACTTCAACAAAAAATTAGCACATCTCAGCACACTAGAAATGTACAGACACACAAAAACACAAAGTATAAACATATTAAACGAACAAACACAATACAAACCACATATAGGCTACTTTTTGTTGTTATCGAAAAACTGCCTTTATAACCGTCACTGCTTGACCCGACATCTCCAAGTAGAGGACACTAATGAAGATCGGCACATAGCGATCGAAAACGTTCTGTTTCAGTAAGTTTTCACAAATTTACATAACTTAAAGTTCGGATAGTCATAAACTATTGTTAAAGTGATTAATTAAGATTCACCTAAAGTAATGGGCTACACAATTTAATAATATATTGTGTTTACTAATAATAAAACTATAAGGAAGATGGTCTTAGATATGAATTTAATTATTTCTAATTTTAATTTAATATTATTTTTCACAATAAGAAGTTTCCAAGTACAACTTGGTGGTAGGAGGATAACACAAATGGGACCCTAATTATCCTGAAACCTTGCTTCCCTTTATTTGAGCATAATTTCTCCAGGCTATCTTTATACTTTTCCTAAGCCTTTCTGGGCACGCAGTTGAATAGCAAACTCTATATTAAATACATATTTTATCTAACACATCTATTTAAGCACAGGAAAAAGGAACTCTCTACCTTTTGTCGTTTAAGGTTATCTGTGAATATCACTTTAAGTAATACGATGATCGATTGGTCTTCTCTACAGTTATTTCTCTTGGAACTTGAATAGTTTGATTCGTACCCCATTTTAAAGTCAAGAAACGTAACTTCACCACCAAAGATTTCAGATTCTCCTTTCTGTTGCTAGCTGTAGGCTACTCCGGGTGGTATAGTCAAGTTGGAAGATATTCTGTGGTTTTGTAGGGAAATGAAAATGTCACGCCTGACTACTAAGTAAAGAATAGTCAGGGCTAAAGTTCAGTAGCCTACTTAAGGTTTTATATTGAAACATTTTTCTGAAGTGAACACTTCTTTAGCCACGTCTGACTCTTTTTTGGAAGGAATAACAGGATTCATTACGAGTCGTAAGATTACCGATTTTTAACGAACCATCTCGAAGATTTACCGAAACCAAATACGGAAATGGAAATTGCTAACTCTTGTTTTTCATCGTCCTTTCCTCGTCAATTAGAGGTTGCTTAGAGGTTATGTTCAATTCTTTTCGAATCCAATTACCAATATGTAGAGAAATGTTGTATTATTGATTGAATTTAGTAAAAACGTATTATTTTATATACCAGCGTTTTATGTATTTTTCTTTCTGCATTGTGGATTATTAAATTAAAATGTTATAATTCAATAATATTCATTATTTTGCGGTGCATAAAATCGCAGAACCAACTTTTTGCTAGAATCTCATCTAGCATTGACATGAGGAACCCAACAAAAGTTAAAAAGCGGACAACTTACGTTGGGTCACCTCGTCAAAGCTAGATGAGATTCTAGCGAAAGGTCGGAACTGCGATTTTATGCACTGCAGAATGAACGGATGTAGCCTACTCCAGATAATAACTATTAATCATATTTTTCTACCCGTGAAGGAATACGTATTAGGATAGACTATATATATATATATATATATATATATATATATATATATATACTCTTGCGTGTGTGTATGATCGCACGCGCGCATGCATACTTAAAATAAATTTCGTAAATTTATTAAATAAACCTGTTAACTACTTTTCATTAAAGCTTTCACTTCTGGCGCCCAGTTCCAAAAGCCATATTTTTTAATTTTTAATTGTCATCATTCAGATGATTTATATTTGAAAGTTCCAACTGAACGTTATTGATTGGTGTATGTTTCCATCTTGAATTTTATATATTTATATGAATTTCTTTTCGTGATTATTGTTATAATTATTATTCGTTTTCGTCTTGCTGTGATTCTTCTTACTATTATTATTATTATTATTGTTTATTATTAATACTACTCAAGTCAGAAGATAAAGTTTTTAAAGTTACCAATTTGTTTGCCAGACTTCTTTGAAGGTCTTCCCCCAGAGGTAGGCCTATTCGAATGACTAACCCCACTTTATACTCTAAGGTAAGCTGTGCGACACGTTAATGACATGCGACGCCCGCCGCCGCCAGCCGTGGTTTACTGACGTTGATTAGGCCTGATCTAATACTGCAGCAAGACAGAGGAAGTTCCAATCAGAGCTAATTCTGGAACGCACGGCGGCCATTATTTGTTCTTAGTACAAAGTTGATTGCTCTGGGAGATGAGTGGTGCCTGTGACTGTGCGTTCGCTCATTTGCATGAACTATTGTAGACTTCATTGTTTACAGAAGGAACGTTGATCCGACGAGAATAATCATCCAAATCAGCTGCACGTGCGTGTTGGTCATACACGTGCAAAGTAACTAGAAAATTTGTCTGTGCCGATTAAATACTTTTGTCTGTTAGGACACATGAATCTGTCTATGTATTAGCTTATATGTCTGTAAGGAGATAAGAATCTGTATCTGTATTGGCTTATATGTCTGTAAGGCCATGAGAACTTGTATCTGTATTGGCCTATATGGCTGTAGAGACATAACAATCTGTATCTGTATTTGCTTCTAAATCTGTAAGGACATATGAATCTGTGTCTGTACTGGCTTAAGTGTCTGTAAGGACATATGAATCTGTCTCTACTGACTTATATGCCTGTAAGGACATATGAATCTGTGTATGTACTGGCTTAAGTGTCTATAAGGGTATATGAATCAGTATCTGTATCGGGTTACGTGTCTGTAAGGACATATGTGTCTGTATCTGTATTGGTTTATATGCCTGTAAGAACATATGAATCTATGTAGGCTATATATTTGCTTAAGTGTCTTTAAGGACATATGAATCAATATCTGTATTGGATTACGTGTCTGTAAGGACATATGAATCAGTATCTGTATTGGGTTACGTGTCCGTTAGGACATATGAACCTGTATGAGTATCCGTAGGAGCTTATGTATCTCTAAATGTATATAAAACAGTATTTCTTTGTATCTGTGACTGTATATGAGTTGGTGTGAGCTTATGAATTCGTTTTTGGCCGACGTACCTTTAAGGACATACGTTAAGGACGCATATACCTGTCAGGATATATGTCATGTATTTCTATGGGCTTATGAATCTGTTTGGGCGTATGTTCGGGTAACGGCATAAGAATATAGGCTTATGTATCTACATGAGCTTATAAATATTATGGGCATATGAATCTGTAAGGATATATGAATCTGTATCATTATGTGTATCTGTAGGGATATATGTATCTGTGAGGGCTTATGTACCTATATGAGCTTATGTATAGGCATATATATGGATGTATGTGTCTGCAAAGGCATATGAATCTGTATTGACTAACGTAGATTGAATCAAGGAAAAATTATTTCATACTTTTTAGTTAAGTTTTTAAAAACATTACTTTCCTTTCAATTCTCAACCAGTGCGCAGCACATTATGCGACGTTGAAAGCTCGCGGACCTAAAGATGGAACAGTATTTCTGCGACGAGCGTTTAATTTTAGCGACAATCTTGAGACTTTTAGAAGTTCGCCGTTTCCATTTTATAAACGGTGATTAAGGTCTGTTTTGCTGATCTTATGTTATCCAATCACCTGAGCTTTAAATGTATCAACTTTATTAATTTTTTTCCCCGTTAGAGATTCAATTCTCTTAGTACTTGCATTAAAAGTAGCCTAGGCAGAAATCCTTTTCGGCAGGTGTTTCGACATCCCAAAGGCACTTAGAGCTAATTCATGTCCTAAGGCAAAATTTCGAAAAATAGGTGGATTTTAAAGCACAGAATTAAATACAAGTTAACCAAAGAAATCAATTAAACTTTGCAAATTCAAATCCAACCCAAATTTAGAGTACTCACTGAAAATTAGATTTCATTACAAGTACAGTACGGTATTTGTTTAAATAATCAGGTTAAAGGCTTGAGAGTAAGTTACAAAAACAAACTTTAAGTTTCCACCTTCACCTAGTATTGGGAAAATTTGAGCCTACGAGACGTCTTTTGAAGCTCGTCAAAAACTTCATACCCTGTTATAGCGTTTCTCTCATCGATACAAGCCGTAGGCAGGCCATTCACGCAAGTTTTGTTTCTCAACTATCGGCCTCGGCAAACGGAATTACCCATATTAGCTGTTATATGAACTTGTATGTGCGTATTTTACTGTTAACTCGTTTTATAGGAAAACTGTATTGAAATTATAAGATTTGGATTTCGTTACGGGAATATGAAATTAAGGTGAAATTTTTTACATAACTAGCCAATTAAAATTAACTTTTATAACCAAAGTAAATTAAAGAAAAATTTTCTAATTTCCCTGGAGAGGGGAGCACCCAAACTCCCTTTTGCGCTTCATTTGTCATTGTTAAGAATACATTTTGTCTTACTTTTTTATTGTAATTAAATTATGTTGTAATCCTTCTTTCACTATTTTTGCAAATAATTCATTAGCGTTTAATTTCTTATAAATTATCAGACTTTTCTGTCTTAGTTTGACTTTTTCTTTTCCACTAGTTCTCGCCCGATATTCAACTATCTATCTGATAAGAAATGTGCAGGTCGATCCTTGACCCGGGAGGTCACTCGGTACAGTAGAAGATAACAAAACAAAAATCACATGCTTCGCACTCAATTTGCAAAGCTGCTGATCGTAAAGGCCGCACGTGGTTCTCGTTTCCTACGCGTCTGCACCTTCCTCAAGTTAGCGGAGACAATTTCCGGAAAAATACCTAAACTGTGTTTAATGTTACAAACTCAGAGCCAATAAAGTTGCTTCGCAAATTGTCAGTTATGTAGACATAATTTATATTGCAAATATGCAAATATAAATTATATATGGTGTTGTGGAAAGTCCTTTTAAACTTGGATAAAATAAAAGTTGGTGCTGAAATCCCCAAAACTAAAACTTTAAACGAAGGCAAAATAATATCACTCTGCAACACACACAATACTTTATGAACTAAAGGCCTCTTTATGAAACTAGGCGCTGTATTAAATTATATTACGATTCAGCTACAAAGTATCAGGTTATGTTAGATTTCGTTATAAACAAGTAATATAAACAAAATATGTTTATAGTCAACTCCTACTTGGATCACACAAAAAGTTTATTTTAGTTACTTTTTATTGAATAATTACAATTAATATAAATAAAGTAACATAACCTATGCGTTAAAATAGCTGTTCTACCACATAACCTATAACATAAAATTAGCTGTTTTTGAAATCATGTCATCACTTATTTTAAGCCAAATGGGACGAAATAATTATATTGCATACCTTGCCCCTTTTGTAAAGGTTTTTCTTCCATATAAAACTCAAATTAATTCATTATTAAGTTTAATTAATGAATTAATATTTGAACAATCTGTATTAACATCAATTGTCATCAACTACAAGTTAAAAAAAATGTATTTGAACTTGACTGGATGAATGGAAAGTATTTTAATAACCAATGAAAACGATTTGATTGAAAATTTGTACAAGATATATGTAACTTGTACAAGATATATTGTACATGTACAATATATATGTAAGATATTTGTACAAGATATATGTACAATATATATCTAAGATATAGTGTGAACTAACAGAAAGAATGTTTTCTTTAATATTAAAAATAAAGTTTGCTAACTGTTTGACAAGTGATTGGCCTTTACCTTAGTCTACGTAATTATAATTGCACTAGAGTATTCAATATGGGTTTTACGTCACGCTTTAATTGGTTATCTGGTGTTAGTAAACTACTTTTTTAAACCAAACATATCGTAAATTTTTGTCACTGATGGATGATAGCCGATTACCTGATTATGTTACACCTGATTACCTAAAAAAATAAAGCCCTTTACATGTAATTAAATTTAATGTTCAATAAGTATTCTTTAAATTTGGACTGGATTTGAATAAAAGAGTTTAATTGATTTATTTTTTTAACTTGTGTTTAACTCTATTTTAAAATGGCACATATTTTAAAATTTTGCCTTGTGGTATGAATTAGCTCCAAGTACCCTCGGAATGTCAAAATACTCTCCCAAGTTCTCTCCGGAAAAGGATTTCTGCCTAGGCTACTTTTAATGTAGATATTAGAGAATTTAAATTCTAACGGGATAAAATTAATAAAGTTGATATATTTAAAGCTCTGGTGACTGGATAACGTACAATTAGCGATACAGACCCTAAACACTAAACGCTTATAGAATGGAGAAGGCTTACAATTTTAGAAATATTCGACATAGTAAAACTGTTCCATCTTTTTCTCCGCGAGCTTTAAACATCGCATAATGAGCTACTCACTTGACGAGAATTAAAAGGTAATGATTTCACACTATAAAAGAAGTACACACACACACACACACATACATACACACACATACATACACACACACACACACACACACACACACACACACACACACACACACACACACACACACACACACACACACATATATATATATATATATATATATATATATATATATATATATATATATATATATATATATATGATGAATGTTTATAATCTGTAGTACATCCGTTCATTCTGCAGTGCATAAAATCGCAGTTCCAACGTTTCGCTAGAATCTCATCTAGCATTGACGAGGTCAATCCAACAACAGTTGAAGAGCAATAATATATATATAAAATATATTGTATTTGTATTTAATGTAATGATATGTATCTAATTTCTTACGTTTTTGTTTTTAGGTTCACATTGTCAAATGGCTCCAGGTAAGAGAATTTTCTTTTAATATTTTGTCTGCCTTTGTATTCTGTTATATCGATTATAGACTGTTAATCTGTTAATTTCTTCCATTATACTTTGTTACATTCTTTTGCTTCTATTCACCTACATCGGTTACAATATCTTGTTACTATGCTGTGTTATCGATTATAGTCTGTTCATCTGTTCGTTTTTTCCTTTGTATTTTGTTACATTTATTTATTTCTATTTACCTATATCAGTTACTATATCTTGATACATTCTTTTACCTCTATTCACTTATATCAGTCACAATATTTTGTTACTATTCTGTCATACCGATCAAAGTCTATTCAACTCTTCCGTTATATTTTGTCACATTCGTTTGCTTCTATTCACTTATATCTGTTACAATATCTATTATTTTCTTATATCGATTATAGTCTGTTCATTTCTTTCGTTTTATTTTATTACATTATTTTTCATCCATTCACTTATATCTGTTACAATACCTTATTACTATATTGCTATTTAAGTTTTATTTTATTTATTAATTAGTATTATTAATATTAATATTTTGTATGTTCTTCGACATCAGTGCATTTTCAAATAAATGTCCAATTTAAAATAATTTTAAAAATCATAATTGTAATTTATTACTGAAATAAAAATATCACATCTCGGGTTGACTTAATTATATTTTTAGGACCTTTCTGCAAAAGGCAATTTCAGTTCTCCCTTGAGAAGGCCTACGTCTTTACTACGAGCTGATGTTCAGCACTACCTTTCTGACACTAAAGGAATGTTACGCGAGCTGTATGCTAGGGGCTCGCAGGGGCAAATTTTATTTTAGGCTATCAGTAACAATGTTTATTATCACTTATAATGATAGCCTAAGACATTCCAAAATGTGAATATCTAATAGTAGGCAAAGACGAGATTTGCGACTTTAGCTTAGAAAACCTCGAAATCAAGGGGGTACAAATGTACAAATATCTAGGGGTGATCTTTAATAACAAAGGTGATAGTGAGGATAAAATCAGGAAAAGATTAAACAAAGGCAGATCAGTGATAGGAGCCTTGAACTCTCTTCTCTGGGAAAAGACCATCAGGAAAGAAACACATTTATAAAATTATTGTTCACAGCGTTAAACTCTACAGCTGAGAGGTATGGGATGGCTCAAAGCTAATAATAACAACAACCTAATGAAGATGGAAATGGAATATTTACGATGGAGCTGGGGTAAATTGAGACTTGAAAGAGCCAGAAATGAACAAATTTGTAATGATAAGGAAATGTAAAAAAGTATGAGGAAAGAGATAGAAATAAGGCAATTGGCATGGTTGAAGACCGTCAAAGAGGACGGCAGAAGACAGGAGGCTCCGAAAGGAACTAGAGGGGATTTCCCCCGAAAAAAAAGGACGGCCACGAAAAAGTTGGCTTGATGCCATTGACGAAGCAATGACTGCAAGGAAACTAGAGAGCCATTAACGTGTGGCAGAAATTAGGGATGGAGAGGCGGCGACAGCTGTAATACAGTAGATCCGTTATATACTCGTATATATATATATATATATATATATATATATATATATCCCCTGGGAGAGGATTTGATATACCCAGTACTAAAAGATTCCAATCAAAATCTCTAAACACTAGTTTATTCAGACTAGTTTTGGTGACCATGTTGACTTCATCAGGCTTCATAGGCTTACTAAGACCCAAGAGGTTACTAAATAATAATCATATGAAGCATCACTTGAGCAGGACAAGGAGGCTTGTTACGTCTGATGTGGGAGTAAAATAGGAGGTGCCACCTTTGAATCAACTACTGTGGCGTCGCAATAGTCGAGAAGTTAACCCGGTGTTAAAGCTACTGATTGAATCGATCTATTTCTAATGACCAGTTTCGGGTCGACTTTCTTAATGAACGATCTTTCTTAATGAGAAAATAAGCTGCTGGATGCAACAATGAGCAAAGCAGAACCACTGGTGTGTTATTGTCGCATACCTCTCCTGGCGACCCCTCTCCCCTACTTGAATAGCCGTCCACTCTAATGCTGGTGGAACCGGCGTCAGTCAATCTGTAGCGGTCTTGCTGCCAAGGTCATAGACCTGCTATAACGGAACAGAAGTTGCGTAGTTCGTGGATAATGTGTGCAGTGTTGTGTATTTGTGAGTGTGATCAGTGGTAAAAGTTGCTTTCAGTAATAAACTATATTTTTATTTTACTACAGAAAATCGTGAAATGTAGCCAAACTTTACTATATTTTTTCAGTTGAAAAAAAACTTTTTAAGTGAATTATTACTCGACCAAAATTGTTAGGCAAGATATAAAAGTTGGCACAAAATCCAAAAAATTAAATTTTTAGCGTTGACTTAAATTTAATGACTCTCTAAACTAGTTGCCATTTTATATAAAACCTATTAACAAATCACGTCGAGACGTTCGATCTAGCAATAATGTTAAATAAAATATTTTGTATTTATTTTCGAAGCAGAAAACGTTTGAGGTAAACTAGGTAAAGAATTTGACGCTGTTGTCATGACAACGGTTTACTGCTGTAGAATTTTAGGAAGAGCCGAAATATGACAGACCGGATCAACGAGTTTTTTTCAATTATGTTACTTAAAAATGCGTCCCAAACAAGAAAAAAAGTAATTTAAAATGTCGAAAACCATAAATTGTAGTTAAAACTGCTATTGTCGTACAAACATAACCTTACACTTAAAACACAGTTCTATTAAAATACAGCTACAAAGTATTCGGTAAGGATAGGTTTATTTATAAAAAGAGTTAAGATGCCTAAGTAAACTAACCGATTGTCGAATTGAAGTAATGGCCTGAGGTACATGACTAGCTGAAGTTGGAAAAGTTAATTTTGTTTTTTTCTCAACCTAACTTATCTAACCAGATACTTTGTAACTACTCGTATAATGTAATAAAGCTATATAGTAATGTAATGTTAGAAGTGTTTTAACATTGAATGTTGTCTATAGTGTAACATAGATCAAATGTAGTGTGTAAATTGAGGTTATGTTTTCATTTTCTAAAACTTTTCCCACTTTTCTTTCTGACAATTAAAATTAATTGCATTTTTAAGTAAAATATTTAACTCGCTGATGTTCAGCTAAAAATCTTAAAAGTGTTCAGGTTTTCAAAATATTTTACCCGAAAATGTTCACTTCGATTTGGCCTTTTGCAGTGTTTTAACTTAAAATGTGTTAAATATCGCAATTTTTCCTTGAAATTAGTTTTGTTCTTTAGCTCATTAACGCGACTGCAAAAAAAGTACAGCCCTGCAGAAAAGTATAAATCATAAGTGCTATGTATATTCGTAATGTATCTTTCATTCCCTTTTTAGTTTGGAGTTATAACGTATGCATTAATTATATTTTTGTATTGATTGTAATATATACAAACATACATATAATTGTGAACGGAGGTTGAAAATTTTAAGAATTTCGAAAAAAAATATGTCAAACTTTAAGGTAAAATAAGTAAATAGTAGTTAAACGTGCTACAACGTCTCCGTGGTGTTTTTCGAACGACTACGATATAAAAACGTCACGAAAGCACAGATTGTTATTATTTTTATGGAGGGAATTTAATTCTCTACTCACTGCCATATAGTTACGCCAATTTAAAGAAAAAATAACAATGCGGCAAAATTAATACGAGATAAATCGTTGGAAAACACTTTTCGGCGGGAGCACGAACAAAGATCTTTGTTAGGAAATACTTTTCGGCAAAATCACGAGATATATCGTTGCAAAACAGTCAAAAAGATTATGACGAAAAAAATCAGAGTTCATCCTAGCTCGTCAATTAGCTAATTAGGAAAAATATAAAAATTAGTAACAAGTCAAATTAGTGAATTGTTCAGCATGTTTTCGAGTTTTACTTGTAGGCCTATAAAACTCGTCTATACTTCTAGCTAGTTTTATTGTGTGATAAAATTTAGTTTATAATTTCTTAAACGTTGAAATTTGTGCTCGACATGCTGTATAAACATTAAGGTAGTTCTTTAATGAATGGTTTCTATAAATGGCTTTATCAGTTAAAGATAAGAATTAATTTATGTGCTAAGATTTAGGTACTTATGATTTTTTCCATAAAAAGCGAATGGCATTTACAAATCGTACGTTGTTTAGTGCAGGGACTAACAAGCCTATCGCAAACTTGATGGAACGTTTATACAGTATTTGTCTATGTCTGGAGAGTCGATCTCTACTTCATGGTATCGATAGTCTCCCCCTCGCCCACTTCTTAAGGGTGTCATTCCTTGAATTATGTTTTCTCATATACCAAATCTCTACAAGCTAATAATTCTAATGCACTCGCGCGCGCGCGCGCACACACACACACACACGCGCGCGCGCGCGCGCACACACACATACATAGGCCTACACACACATTCACGCACGCACGCACACACACGCGCGCGCACACACACACACGCGCGCGCGCACACACACACATTCACGCACACACGCACTAACTCACACACACGCACGCACACACACGCACACACACACATACACACACACACATTCACGCACACACGCACTAACTCACACACATGCACGCACACACACTCAAGCACACACGCATCAACATACACACAAGCGCGCGCGCGAAAAACAGACTCAAACATCTGCATTTTACATAACAAATTGTTTTATAACTCCTCATGTGACACTAGGAAGGATATTATCCGATCTTTGTACTACAAGGAATCATCGTCAGTAGTATTGTGAATGCAGACAATGTTACGCTGTACTTTGTTACATAGCCTATCCAATCTACCAAGCGCCAAAGTTAACAAGTTGTAAGACTTATTTTATCTACATAGTTTTCCAAACAGATAAAAGTAAAAAAAAGGTAAATTGGTTATACTCGGGTATAAAAGGTTATACTCGGGCTGGGTAAGGAAAGTTTGTTCTAAGGGAGTGAGGTGGTTGCCAAAAGTTTCTAAAAGGAAAGCAGTGTTGTCTAAGGTAGTGTGGCTGGTTGCGCCATCTAGCTGGAACCATTATGAACGAAAAGCCAGGTTTCGGGGACAACAAAACGACCAATAATAGCCCTATATCGGTCCTGATTTACAGTTAGAGGTTTTCCATTATTGTCTTCAACAAAGTATAGACCAATTATGCCTCTCCCTATCACAGTGCTGTGTCAAAACACTACCTGATCTTCGACATTTTTCAACACTAATAATCACAGCGTTACTAGGCGGATTTTTGTGAAATTCATCCTGAAAACTGAATGCAGTGTGTGGCAAACTTGGCTCACCCGCACGTCCAATTCCAAATGAGCGAAAAATAAAGTTTTCTCTGTAGTAGTTAACGCCATCCAGCAAAATCTAACCTCAAATATAATATGTCAATACGAATACGCGGCAACAATCAAAAGTACAGGTGATCCAGAAGGCAACTACAGCTGATTCAGTTTCAGTACTGATTATTTTTGCTCGTACGGTACTTCAGAAGGCCAATAGGACACATTGGACAGTGTGTTCGCATGGGTCACTGTCCTCATTTATGCCACAAATAGTATGACTCAGTCATGGGCGGGGAATCCACAGCGCCTTCATGGTTATGGTAGGATAGTATCTATTCTAGAGAGTGTCACATCGTTTCCAATTCTGTTGTACTTGTTACAGACTATATATACTTCAATTTTTTCGTTTTTTCATGGTACTTGAAAATGCATTAAAAAAAAAATTATTTTCAACGTCGAAAAATTAAATAGTGCTTAAATTTAAAAACCCATGGACATATATGTCATATATATATATAGTCATTTACAATTTGTAGTACGACTATGTTTACATTACTGAATGCTATATTAAAGTACAGTAGAGTCTCGATAATTCGAGGTAGATGGGGCTGAAACCCCCTCGAATTACCGAAAACTCGGATTACACGGAAATTCCTGTAAAAAATAGGACTTTTAATTAACTTTAATACTATAGGTAATTACAAATTCACTAAATAAGTTTATAGAACTTTATATGAAAATTTCTTGGAAGCCTGACTCATTTCCTTTGCAAACCGTATTGATAAACTATTCTTGGCTAAACTGATAAACCGGGCCTATAAACTATTCTTGGAGGCCCGACTTACTTCTTTTGCATACCGTATTGATATAAACTTTTCTTGGAAGCCTGACTCATTTCCTTTGCAAACCGTATTGATATAAACTATTCTGGGAACTACGACTTATTTCCTTTGCATCCCGTATGACTATAAAATTTCTTGGCAGACTCATGATTTCCTTTGAAATAGATAAAATATACTCAAACAGAAGAAGGCTCGAATTTAACGGAAGCTCGAATTTTCGAGACTCTACGGTATAACTTCAAATTATTTGGTTTGTATTACTTAACCAGTTGTTATCTGCGATCCCACAACTAAGCACTTTATCTTCTCTAGCGACGTGGTCGTGTTACACTTCTTGGCAGTTATGTTTATGTTGAATGTTGGTGCGCTCTTTGTTGATCGCCTTCAATTTGGACAACTATTATTTTGTTAAAGTAACTGATATGTCTCAACTGGTGAGGTCAGCTAACTTGAATAGAGTAGGTAGTTATAAATAAAAAAGTTCTATACATCTAGGTAATATTTCTAGTGGTAACATTATATCTAACAAGTAATATAAACACACAAAATTTTAAAGTCATTTCCTACTTGGGTCGACAAAGAAAAATGTCGGTTTTACTTTAGTTAGTTTTTGAATAAATAATTACAATTATATAGATAAAGTAATATAACCTATGGGTTAAAACAGCTGTTCTACAGCATAACCTATACCATAAAACCAGCTGTTTTATGAAATCATATGTTATCACTTATTTTAAGCCAAATGGGACGAAATAACTCTACTGCATACCTTGCCCCGTTTAAGAAACGTTTTTCTCCCATATGCCTATAAAACTAAAATTAATTTTTTATTAAATTTAGTAATTAACTTAATATTTGAAAAACTCTATTAACATCAAGTGTCATCCACGACAAGTTTTAAAAAATGTATTTGAACTTGAGTGGATGAATAAAAAAGAATTTTATTATCAATTTAAAATTCAAACAAGATAAGAAGAGTGTGAACTAATAGAAGTAATTGAAAAATAACAAGAATTGGGTAGTGGATAAAAAATAAAATTAGTGATACCTTAGTGACCCGATAAAACTTTAGGCAAACAAGTGAAACAAAATAAGAATATTAAAGATACACACAATGCTTGTGCCGAGTGTGGCTTTAGTAGTGTGTTGGTGGAGTCTTTGTTGTTATGGATTTGTTCTGTTGTCTTCTCCAGCGGCCGCTGGAGGATCACGCTTCTTCGAGCCGGGCACAGGAAGCTTGTACACTCTGGAGTCCACGCTACTTTTTAATGAAGCATCAGGGCCTAAGCAAGGAAAGGACGTTGGCTTCCACGTGTCGGGCAGACTCAAGGTGCAGACAGTGTGGCAGAAGCCCGGGAGCAACGACAAGCTCCTGCTTCTAGAGGTAAGGCCTGAGTCGATATCATGCATGTAAACAAGTAATATAAACAGAAATATTTAAAGTCAATTCCTACTTCGGCTACAACAAAAATTATTTTAGTTACTTTTTATCAAATAATTACAATTAATAAACTATAAATAAGTAACATAGCCTGTGAGTTGAAACAGCTGTTCTACCACATAACCTATAACATAAAATCAGCTGTTTTATGAAATCAAATGTTAACATTTGTTTTAAACCTAATGGAATGAAATAACTAAATTGCCTACCTTGCCCCTTTTGTGAAAGGTTTTTCTCCTATATAAAACAAATTAATTTAATAAAATTAATGAATGCATTAATATTTGAAACAACTGTATTAACATCAAGTGACACACTCTACAAATTTAAAAAAATGTACAGGATGACCGAAAATAACCGGACGTTTTTTAAATTAACATTACTTATTTGTTATGTTGTTAATTAGAACTTATATTACATTAAAATATTCATCTACACTTGACATTTACGCCCCAACGGAAAAAATCACAACAGCTAAATTTTGCGATCTTAGAGGTTAAGGGATATCACAGAAACGCGAAATGAGCCTTTCCAAAAATTTGGGACGCACCATAGCCATTGCGTCTCGAGAAATGTTTTCGAAATAAACATTTTTTTTTTTTTGAGGAAATGGAAGCATTTAAATGCAAATGAGCCTTATCCCTCATGATGTTTATTGAATTTTCTTGTTCTTCAAGCAAGACTTGCATACGAACAGCAAAATCCTCCTGGTTATAATCTCGATCTCTCAACATCTGCGTCACCCACATCTTGTATGGATGAAATAATTAGTCTTTTTGCAAAATTTTTCGCACTGATTCAAGAGTTAGGCATAATTTACGCGCGTATCATCTAGCCGACCGACTTTGGCTACTAATCAAAGCTTGCTTAACCATTTCAGTGTTTTGTGTCGTCCTAGCAGACTTATTTTGACCAGGAGACTTTTCTTTAGAATACTTCCCTTTGTTCTCAAATTGTTAACCCACCTGAGAATCGTATTCCGCCTGGGAACGATATCACGGCGTACAAGTTGAAAATGAAAGCGAAAAGCCGCTGCGTAACTGTGATTATCACTATTTCGCACATGCCCATCGTCAGCAAACGTACTGTGCTGTACCATCCACTGCTCCATGACTAATGAAATGGCATCATGTGCAGAGGTCAGCGATCACAGTCCCCTATCCAAACAACGATTGCCGCGTATGTATTAAGCATTTCAAGAATGTCCGGTTTTTGTTCTGTCACCTGTACATTAACTTGAGTGGATGAATAAAAAATATATTATTATTATTAAATCTCGGAGGGACCTTATCGGTGTAGAGCACTTAGCTACAGCCTTTGTACTCTCTTCCCATCCCTACCACAGGATTATTGCAGATTAGGCTTGATGAATACCTACCTCTTTGCAGAATCAAGTACCCACCTGATGCTAAATCTTCTGATATCTTCTGGTGTACATACTTGCCAACCAAACCACTTTCTCCTTGCAGCTCCCAAAGCCGGGCACTCACAGAGCAAGTGGATTCGGTTTTCCTCTTGGTCCTCGTCGCATCTCTTGCACACAAGGGACCTAGATCTTCCAATTGTGTATTGGAACCCCCTCAGATTCCCATTACCTGTGACCAGCTCTGCAGTAACTCTGAGTTGAAGTCTACTTAAGGAGAGAAGCTCTTTGCCCCACAAGTCTACCGAGTATCCCCACAGTACCTTGGATTTGTTGCACCCCAAGTCGCATTCCATTCTTTTCTGCGCAACCTGTCTATGTGTGCCGTGATCCTCTTGTGCCCCTCCTGGGGCGGCATGCCCACTGCCCTCAGCAACGGTCCTTGAGTTTACACCCTTGTTTTGCTAATGCGTCCGCTCTCTCATTCCCTATCAGCCAGAATGTCCTGGAATCCAGGTTAAGTTAAGCGAATTTCCAGTTCGGCTAGAAAAGCTCTACTCCCAAAGCCTTACCTAAAGCCTTCAGAGCTACGTGACGGACCGAGTAAATCCAGATTATCTTGCCTCTCTTGCCAGACCCTATTATTTCCTTAGCCCATAGTTTGATCGCGAGCACCTCCGCCTGAAAAACAGAGTTTTAGTCTTTCAGGCGAAGACAGAATCTGTCTTGGTGTCGGTCCACTAAAGCCGACTCCCACTCCTTTCTTCATCTTGGACCCGTCCGTGAACCAGATTTCACCATGTTTGGGGCTACACTCAACCCATGCCTCTCTTGCAGGAATATCAATTTTGTAATTTTTTTTATCCCTTATAAGAAAAAGTATCTTATCTGATGTTCTATCCAAAGCTCCTTCAGTGAATCCCCAAATAGCAGTGTATGTCGTCTGCTGCTTGTCTTTCACATCCCTGTATAACTTAGCCGGTATGCAGTTTTCATAGTCTCAATCCTAATTTGAAAACCCAATGATGGAAAACCCAACATATACCTAATGGCCGCTCATGGTGTGTTCCTCCTCGTAGCTGTTATGTCTCTAAGGATGAGCCCCTACACGCTGTCCAGCTCTCTTCTACTTGTTTCTTTCTGTGCGCTGACCTACCAAACGGTTGAGGCAAAGACTAACCTCGGCACCACGATGGCAGAATAAACGGTTCATCTGACGTGGACCCAAACCCATCTCATGTCTATCGCTCCTCTGCATTGCCAAAACGTAGCTATGGCTTTTTTGTACTTATCCTCCAAGTGCTCATCCCAGAGTAGCTTCCTATCTAGAATTACTCCCAGATATTTAGCGCTCTCAACGAAACCTATTCTGCATCTCCAGTGATTTAATTTTATATCGCCTAGTGAAGATGTGTGCCACAGATTTCTCTCCTTGAATGCATAGTGTTTTTTCCCTACACCATTCTTCTGTTACCTTTAGTGCCTCTTGAAACTGACCTCTGATGACCTCTTCAAATGGCCCCCTACCAAAGATAGCTATGTCGTCCTCATATCCTACCATCTTAACACCCATTCCACTGAGCATCCTTAGTAGACTGTCCACGACAAGGCACCACAGCAGAGAAGATAATACCCCACCCTGTGGGCAGCCCTCCGAGATCATCCCACTTATCGTGCACCACATCCAGGATGCAGTACTTATACGGTTTTCCAAGGAATTCATAATCCAATTTATAATTCGGTCAGAAATTCCGTGAATCTTAGCTGATCTCTTGATGGCCAGCCTAGAGGCACTATTTAAAGCCTCTTCCACATCAAGAAAAACCACAATACATATCCTTTTGTTGTTGATCTGACCCTCAATGAAGTCCACAACCTACAACAGTGCAGTCTCCACTGACCTAACAGTTCGGTAGGCGTGTTGGTCCTGATGGAGCAGATACTGCTTTAGATGTCCCTCCTTCAAATAGTGGTCCACCAGCCTTTCCAGTACCTTACACAAAAAAGATGAAAGGCTGATAGGTTTGAAGTCCTTTATTTCTGTACAACCTTTCCTCCCCAGTTTGGGGATAAAGATAACTTTCGTTTTGAGCCACTACCTGGGCGGGTAACCCAGGGCAACACAAACCCTGAATAATCCCGTTAGTAGCCCTATAATTTCCACCAACCAATTCTGTAGTAATGCTGGAATAATATTATCCAATCCAAGCGCTTTAAAAGGCTAAAAAGACAACATCACCTCTCTCACCTTTTGCACCGAGATCACCTGCCCAGCTATATTCCAGTCCCCCCTTACCACCATATGACAGAGGTTTTGAGCAGCATCCTCTACCAGTCTAATACCGGGACAACTTTTCCTCATCAGCAAACGCTGGGTTTTCCTCCGGGGTGTCAATAAAGCTACCATCAGCCTTCTTGACAAACTAAAGCTCTCCCCTCGGTCCATCTGCTAACACCTTAAACAGTCTAGCAGTGTCACTCAGTGCGCTAGTCTCTGAGCACCACTTTTCCCAAGAAGCACGTTTAACCTCTATTATAACAATTTTATAGAGACACTGGCTGCCTTTTCTCCACCGTATTCTTCTTCCTTGCTCTATTAAAGAGCCTTCTATTCTGTTTCCGTCTTGCCTCTAACTCGCAGTTCCACTTAAGCTTACCGCGCCCAATGTTTATTCGCGAGAGAGGGCAATTTTCCTCATACGACGTGGAAACTGCAGTCCTGATACAAGTTCGTATTTGCCAGTATTTTCCAGTTCGTTTGATGTACCATATTTACCACGGAAGTCTGACTTCCACCTCCTCACCGATGACTTAAAATTTTCCCAGTTTGTCCTTCTCGGGTTCCTAAACCACACCACATGGGGGACAACTTCCCTCATCGTAGCAGTAATGATCCGGTGATCTGACATGGAGGGCTCATCCGAGTCCCGTCTTCGAGCTTAACTGACGGTACCACTTCCCGCAGCCATTTGCTGATTCTTCCTCAGCACAAATGAATGATGCGACTCCATCCCTCAAGTACGTGTCCCTGAACCGTGGAACAAAACCTCCACTAGGAATGTCCAAAATTCGGTCCATGACAGTGTCCTTAAGGTGGTTGATCGCCACCATCTCCATCCTCACGCCTACACTATCCCTAAAGGTCACTAGTACCCTAAATAGGTTGGCAGAGATCGTCGAGAAAAACCCAACAGAGCTAGACCTTTGTCTATTCCTCTTGGCCCTCCGACTCTGGAGTAGGATCAGAAGTACTCCTTTCCTTTCTTTTCCTCTCTTTCTCTTGTCGTATTAAGGCATTCTGACCATATCAGTCGTAAGCACTCGTACTATGCTGTATCATCCACTACTCCATGACTAATGAAATAATATCATGTGCAGAGGTAAGTGATCACAGTCGCCTATCCAAACAACGACTGCCGCGCGTGTACTAGCCATTTCAAAAACGTCAGGTTTTTGTTCTGTCACCCTGCTTACGAACTTGAGTGGATGAATTAAAAGTATTTTATTAAGGGTTGAGAATTTGAGCAAGATATAAGTTATTACAAGGAGAGCGTAAACTAATAGAAGGAACTGAAAAACATTAACAGTGGATTCAAGGGTTTACTAAAAATTGATCATGATGTTTATTAGTTCATTCAAAGCTCTTCAAATATAGTGCTATTCAAGGATATAAGAAGCTAGCTAATGTATTGTGTTAATGTTACCAAACAGTATTTACACTTTAAAGGCAAGCCCAATTAAGTTGTTTTATTGGTATATTATTTCAATATAATAAAAAGTTATATGCATGCAACTTAGTAGTAGGATACTCCCTTTATAAATTTCTAGGGGACCAATTGATATACACCTCTAATCATTCCTTACTAAATGGCGATAGCCTAAATGCGTTTCATCTTTTAAAAAAATTGTTTTTTATGATCTATCAACAAGTACTTGGGTGAAAAGGTTAGCCATTTATAACAAACTAGCACCGAGTTTCGAAATTGTCCACAATAGAAATAAATGCACCTATTTGCTTATTGTAGAAGCGACCTTGAAATAGGACTTTGTAACTGTTATCGACGAGGAAACTTAGCACTGCCTTTATAATCAGAGGCAACGATTTGAGCCTAAAAGCTAACGGCCAGTCTTACTCAACGGCAGTCATGCTCGTACTCGACCACATAGTTAACATTATTCAAAAAGTTCAAAACACCGAAGGTCGAAATACTGAACGGGAGATCCAGATAAGCCGCCTTTCTGATTATAGTAACACAAACTTCCGTCTTGGAACTACATGTTATCTAAAGACAATATTTACATATTGTCATTACTGTTTCTTAGAACGATTAGAAAAAAAAATCAGCTTATTTATACGCGTTTCTCGATTCTGTTTACAACTGAACTTTGCACGAGACGGGGGGTTGATCGCCGAAGAACGTTACATTACTAACCCCTAACCACTGCCCCCGCTTATTGGCTGGTCAGAGCGTCACTAATTTTTTCGTTCGTCCCCCGCCACACATTAGAGGTAAAGTTATTAACGGTAGACATATTGCATTCTAGGCTTTTAGACAAGAAACAAATTTAGGTTGTTACAGCTTGATTATCCCATGCTCTGATTAAACTGAAAGTCAAACATTACTTAGATTATTCTGATAAAATAATAATAAATTAGATCGTTTCTTCAAAAGATCAAAAGAAAAACGTTTTACAGACAGGAACCGCTAAAGAAAGAGGCGGCAGGGACTGCGAGAAAGTGAAACATAATGTTGCATAAACTGTTGACCTTATGGGATAACATCTTATGTTTATAGGTCAGCTGTCGTGTATTGTCACACACAAACTACAAAGGTTAACTTCTAACATGGAATGTAAGGACGGGTTCCTTTCTCCCAGATTCGTGATGCAGCTACACGCTCGTTTTTACCTACCTTCGATTAAACATATAATTCTTTATTGTTAAATAAAAGCAGTTGACTTGCGAGTCTGGTACAACTATTTATTTATGCAGGCAACGTTTCTCAGGCCTATTTATTTATGCAGGCAACGTTTCTCAGGCCTATTTATTTATGCAGGCAACGTTTCTCAGGCCTATTTATTTATGCAGGCAACGTTTCTCAGGCCTATTTATTTATGCGGGCAACGTTTCTCAGGCCTATTTATTTATGCAGGCAACGTTTCTCAGGCCTTATGCAGGCAACGTTTCTCAGGCCTATGTATTTATGCGGGCAACGTTTCTCAGGCCTATGTATTTATGCAGGCAACGTTTCACAGGCCTATGTATTTATGCGGGCAACGTTTCTCAGGCCTATGTATTTATGCGGGCAACGTTTCTCAGGCCTATGTATTTATACAGACAACGTTTCTCAGGCCTATGTATTTATGCAGGCAACGTTTCTCAGGCCTATGTATTTATGCAGGCAACGTTTCTCAGGCCTATGTATTTATGCAGGCAACGTTTCTCAGGCCTATGTATTTATGCAGGCAACGTTTCTCAGGCCTATTTATTTATGCGGGCAACGTTTCTCAGGCCTATTTATTTATGCAGGCAACGTTTCTCAGGCCTATGTATTTATGCAGGCAACGTTTCTCAGGCCTATGTATTTATGCGGGCAACGTTTCTCAGGCCTATGTATTTATGCGGGCAACGTTTCTCAGGCCCATGTATTTATGCGGGCAACGTTTCTCAGGCCTATGTATTTATGCGGGCAACGTTTCTCAGGCCTGTGTATTTATGCAGGCAACGTTTCTCAGGCCTATGTATTTATGCAGGCAACGTTTCTCAGGCCTATGTATTTATGCAGGCAACGTTTCTCAGGCCTATGTATTTATGCGGGCAACGTTTCTCAGGCCTATGTATTTATGCGAGCAACGTTTCTCAGGCCTATGTATTTATACAGGCAACGTTTCAATAACGGGTAGGTTATCGACTGCAGGCCTTATTTCTCCTGCGCTCTATTAGAAAAAAACGCCGTGACATAACCTTAGTATATTTATAAAAACAGCGCATATACGCTTTCATTAACTCACAGCACCGTTCATAAATATGTCACGGCTTTATTTCTTAATAGAGCGCAGGAGTTATAAGGCCTGAATACGATAACGTATCCGTTATTGAAACGTTGCCTGTATAAATAAATAGTTGTGCCTGACGAACCTTTTTTATTTAACAATAACCTCTGCGAGTATAAACATAATTTATATAATCCTTTAAATTTTCTTCTAACAAAAGAAAAGGTTGAAAATACTTCAGTGCGTAGTTCTTTCGTCTGCACGATAGTATTAAATTTATATTACGTTTATTTACGCGATAAAAATCAAAAGAGCAGCAAACCGAGACAGTAAAGCTACAAACAGTCCAGCCAATGAAGGTAAAAATAGGGTATTACCTCCGAATTCTGTTCCTATGCATCGGTTTTCAAGAAATTTTGGGTTTAAGCTCTAACTGCCCTTCACTTCAAAATCTACACTATGTCTATGTGCGCTTATGATTTTTAAGAGTGGAAACTACCCCCTATTTAAAAATCTTAATAAAATTCTAATTAAAGCATTTAATATGCTAATGAAACGTTGAGTAATGATAGTTTTATGCTTTGGGACATTACTTGTGATTTATCACAATGTTTCAACCCTTATAAACCACTCCTGTTATTATTAAATTTAAAAAAAATATTTATTAATATTAACGTGAATTTATTCACATTTAATTCATATCTTTTCATCCTTTACAACGTATTTAATTTCCAATTAGCTTTTCAACTCTTGTAAACTACCCTTAATACAGTTCTTATACATAGATAAAAGTTTGAAATTATGTCGATTTTAAATAAAAATATTTTAAGTTAGGCCTATTATACATGGGCTAATTTATTTTTATTTATATAGACTGATGATTTAAAATGTTTTATTACAACAAATTTAAAATTATAAATCATTCTTCGAACTATCATCGCTATGGACCTCTTCTTCTTCTTTGTCTGTTATGGGAGACCAAAAAAGATGGGGAAAAGAGATTAGATGGGTGTCACCGAAATTTTTAGATTTAAAAAATTTTCTATGTGGAATTTGTGAGATAATTAGGACAAGTTATACAGTTCAAAATCTCTTTCCCGACGAATTGATTCTATTTTTTTCTGCTCTTATGTACATTTCGGTTACCAAGTAGCCATCCTTAGAGATATGACACAACCTATTAAGTTGGTACGAATTAGGTTGTGTCATGTATCTAAGGGTGGTTACTTGACAACCGAAATGTACATAAGACTAGAATAAAAATATTTGTTGTTAGAAGTTTTTGTGTATTATTTACTAATAATAAACCACTGTAAATTATTCCAAGTAATTAGTGGCCTATTATTAGTTCCTATTGGTTGAAAGAATATCGCATTGCATTCATGACTTCACTTTAAATGGAAACATAGGCAAATGTTTGGAAATAAAATCTGGAGATACGGGAACTGGGCTCCATGCAGTGAACTTGCATGGTAAGACTGCTGCTGTAGGACAATATAATGATAGGGTTTGGAGACTTTAACGAAAATTAATAAGATCCGATGGCTTTACCTGGCTCAAGCTGGAGCACTCTTCCATCCCAGTGACTGTCTGTTGATCTGTCTACAGTGTCTAAAATTCTTCGGACTCTTTCATTCGAGCACCGCGGAATCGTGACACATTCTCTCTATTTTTGAACTAAGTCACCCGTCTCGGAAGTCAGGAGTTTGAGTTCGTTTACTGGAGGTAGCGGTTTCACAAGCTGTGCTACATACCCATGGTTTCGCATCTGTCTTTGTGCAATTTTCGGGCGAAGTCTTTTCCTAGGTGACTTTTGTTCTCCGTTTTTTACATTTTTCAGTATCTTTCTTTTTTCATAATCATACTGTTACACTATATAAGAGTTTATTCTGCCGACTAATATTCTGTTTAAGTCGACACCAAAATACTTGGACCTGAATGACCCGTAGAATGTATTCAAATATATGGACCTTGTGATCCATAGAATGTTTTTAGATCTTGGACCTGAGTGACCCATAATACATCTTTAGATACTTTGACCTGAGTGACCCTTAGAATATCATCAGGCACCTGAACCTGAATAGCCCATAGATTCTCTCCAGATACATGGACCTAAATGACCCAAGACCTCTCTAGAATAACTGGACCTGAGTGACCCATTGAATGCCACCTGTACCTATATGACCCGTAGAATGTCTTCGTTAAATAAACGTTAACTTGTTTTCATAGTGCGATTGCTTTAGTTTGGTGTTATTTTTTAGCGTCATCTCTACTGATCGAGTCGTTTCGGTGTAGCGTTACAAATTTCATACATTTTTGCGACATTATTACGTCAAAAATTGTAATTTTGTGTGATTCGTGAACGTACCTCATAAGCATGCTGGCAGCTGATGAAGCCTGACGTTTTCGATCACAAGGTTTGATAACCGTGGCGAGTGAACTGTCTATGAGGCTGCGGGTCTTGTACAAAAGCCACGCCCTCTACTTCTGCACTTTATTATCGGAATGACGGTGTTATCGCTCAAGTAACTGGTTAAACCTAACCTCCAGGTCAAAGTATCCATGCACAATGCCAATACACTTGAATATCGTTGAAATTAGTATTTTATATAAACAAATATATCATCTATTCACGCACGATAATGTAGGTTCAATCAGAACTGAGCTGTAGGCCTACATGTTCTGAAAGTAACGGTTCGTAGAGGAAATCGCACGCTGTGGAGACGCTGCAGTCTTTGAGCACACGGCAAATTAATCACAACGGATACAGAGCGTTTTACTTCGAGTTTGTTCCGAGCATTGATCACTCTCAATGATCGAGAGAGACCAGAGTTAGTAATCCGCGACACTTTCTCATACAATGCACGCATGTGTTAGAGTAAAAACCTGCGGTCGGTTTAATGAACACAATTATACGAGGAACTGGTGAAGGCTACTCGGTTGCAGATAGAGCTGCTTTCATATAACAATTTTATTTGTCAAAATGCTGTCACGGGGGCCGACTTCAAGAGACCGCGCGGCTTGACATCCTCCAAAGTTTATCCGAGAGGGAGTCCACCTTCCCAAAGTTTCAATTCCAAACAAGTAATACACAAAAAAAACTTAGGTCAACAAAAAAATATTTTATTTTAATTACTTTTTATTAAATAATTATAATTAATATAAATATGAATATACGTATTACAGATTCACAATAATAAGTGGAAAAATAGGAAGCGAAATTAATTATTAAAATGATATAATTAAATTTAATTAATGAAATAAAAATGTAATAAAAACTATCATAACATCAACTGCCATGCACTACGAGTTTAAAAAAATGTATTTGTACTTGAGTGGACGAATAAAAAGAATTTTATTAACAATTAAAATTTGAACAATGTATATAAAGATACATAGAGAGTGTAAACTAATAGTCGGAATTGAAAAAGGAAATATATACTTAAAATAAATAAATATATATTTTACACCTAAAGTTGGGAGTGCCATCCTCAACTTCACGTAACGACTAGCACCTTATAGCCAGCAAGTTACAAGGCACGGCACGATATTTAAAATGTTTATCGTCTTACTTCATTATTCTTTTAACTATTTATTTTTAGGGCTTGTTTTTATATATTTAAATATTCTCATAATTACATTGTAGGCACTCATAAAACACTATAAAACATAAATAGTTACTTTTTTTTTTATAAACTTGGGAGCGGGTTTAAACTGCCCGAAGCACTGCTACCTTAAGGTATATTGTACTTACCTCCCTGATCTAGTCAAATAGCCCCTTCCCTCTTACCAGGTTTAGGAGTTTCCTGACTAGAGTTTTACCTTCAGCATCCACTAGAGCCGTTCCATCACCAAAGAGGTTGAAGCGCCTCTCAGCAAGTACTTCACATCTGTAAATAATGTGTGTGGCAGTCTCCAGTTCCTGCCCGCATAATCTGCACACTGGTTCATCTTTGTAGATACCCATTTTATGCAGATGTTTCCTTAGTCCACCGTGTCCCGTGAGTAGACCTGTGGCTATCCTCAATTCCTGCCTAGACAGATAGATGAGACTCTTCTGCAGCCCCAAGGAAGGTTTCCTAAGGGTTAGCTTACTATGTCTCATCCCTTCAGCCCTGATCCAGTGCTCACAGTGTCTTTCAGCCATCCACCTTCGCACTGCCATCTTGACCATGGATTTGGAAATACCTACCGCAGGCTCCGGTCCAATCAGGGGAGTCGAAGACCCCTCTCTGGCCAGCACATCTGCGTCTTCATTTCCAAGTATTCCCCTATGCCCTGGCACCCAACCTATCTTGATTTGATTGTATCTTGCCAGGGCTTGTAGGTTATTTAGGCACTCCCTGACTATGGCCGAGGTGACCAGATGTCCGTTTAGTGCCTTAATTGCTGCCTGACTGTCGGAGAAAATAGCAATCCAGGTCCCGTGTGTTCCCCTTCTCGCTATCTCTTCCAGACAGGCATTTATAGCATATATTTCGGCCTGAAAGACAGAGGTATGCCTCCCCACGGAAAAAACTAGTTTTACCCTTGGGTTTTTACAATACACCCCCGCTCCAGTGCCGAAGTCCATCTTGGAGCCATCTGTGTACCAGATCTGAGCTCCCGATGTAAATGTCCCTGACCATTCCATCATAGTTTGGTCAGGTGCAAACGTTCGAGTAATGTGGTCGCTGCCCATTTCCAAGACGGGTTCTTTGACCACGCACTCGATACTCATATGTCCCGAAACATCTGGGAGGTTAGCCCAGTTGTTTGAGTTGCGCAATCTCTATGCCGCCAGCCTCGCCTCTAAGGCCTCTAAGCCTCGTCCCCTAAGGACAAGCTCGAGGGGAGGGAGGTTAAGCATTACTTCCATTGCTGCACCAGGTGTAGTTGACATCGCTCCCAGTGTGCACAGACAGGCCAATCTCTGGATAGAGCTCAGTTATCTCTTGTCTGTGCCTGGTTGGCTTTTGTCCACCACACCAGAGCTCCATAGGTAATCATAGGTCTTATCACCCTCAGATACATCCAGTGCATCATTGATGGCTTCAGTCCCCATTTCTTACCCACCATTCTTCTCACAGTCATCAGTGCCATTTTGGCCCTGTTAACCGTCCTCTCACGATGTGGGTTCCAGGTGAGTTTCCTGTCCAGAGTAACTCCCAGGTACTTCACCTCCCCCACAAACTGAAGGTATTCACCAAACAAGCGAGGCATCCGGGTCGTCAGATCTTTTCGCTGTCTGGTGAAGTTAATAAGAGCAGTCTTTTTCGGGTTTACCCTAAGGTTCTCCTTATTACACCACTCTTCAATCAGTCGTAGTGGATTTCTGATTACCTCAAGGACTGTATCAGGGAATCTGCCCAGGATCAGAACAACTATGTCGTCCGCATATCCTAGAAAGAAGTACCCCTGTTCATTCAGGAGTACAATAAGGTTGTCAACCACTAGGCACCACAACAGAGGAGAGAGAACCCCCCCCCCCCCCCCCGTTCACAGCCCAGACATGTCTCCGTCCTTCTGACCTCCCCTGTAACCTCTACAGAAATGCTTCTGTTTGTTAACTTATCCAACCACAAGTGGTCGCATCCACTCCATGACGTCTTGCACCACTTACCATCGTCTCCACTGAGGGGTTATTGAAAGCCCCTTCAATGTCGAGGAAGGCACCTATGGCACAACCTTTCTTAGCGATCATTTGCTCAATCCTACCTACCACTTGATGGAGAGCTCCCTCGCAGGATTTCCCCGGTTGATAAGCATACTGGTTCCAATGCAGTGGTTTTATGGCCAAAGCACCCCCCCCCCCTAATATGCCTATCAACCAGGTCTGTATCCTTTCCCTTCCGATTGGTTACCGGTGGGCTTAGGTATAAAGACCACCTTACTAGATTTCCAGGCTGCCAGCACATGCCCTAGAGCAATGCTTAGCCTGTATAATTTAGTAAGTACCAGCACCAGCATATCCATTCCCTGCTGCAGCAGCACAGGATAGATCCCATCTGGACCTGGAGATTTGTAGGGTTTAAATGTGCCAATAGCCCATCTTACCCTTTGTGGAGTTACTATCCTCCTTGCCACTTCCCAGTCCTCCCTCTTACCACGTCTTGTGGAGAGTTTGACAACTGGTTCAGTGTCTGCTCCCCCAAGTTTCCTCAGAGTACTGCAAGGGAAATGTCTTCTGATTAATTCTTCCACAGTTTCCCCTGAAGTTTTTGTTATATATCCCAGTGGGGTTCTTAGCATCCCCACCGGGTTAACTGGGTCCTTAGAGAGCACTTTATGCAGTCGTGCTATGCTGTAGGTTCACTTGGAGGATCTTGATCATTTTTCTGCTTACTTCGCAGTTGCCTGGGTCCGCAGAGCAGCCCCAGGACTAGAGAGCACCTTGAACGTGGCCTGTCTCAGCCCCGCGTTCCCCTCAGGTTGTTGTTCCGCAATGCCCTGAGGGAGCCCTCTCCTATATACAGGATCAGGGTAAGACCTGCATCCTAACAATCACCTTCCAAGTATCCTGAACTATCCCAGAGTTCTGGGTTTTGACCACCTTCAGGATCTCTTCCGGCTCCTTGTCATTGTAGGGTTTGGGCACCCACATTGAAACCTTTGCAATGCAAAAGATCTCCTTGGGTGGCCCTGCCCTCAACTTTTCCCCCTCACTCAGGGTGAAGCTTGGCATGACCCGAAGGATCCACTCCAGGCTCTCCCGTGCGGAGCATACGACATTTAGAGCCCCCCCTCTCTAAGTATGCTGTCCTGAATCCTCTATCCCCACTCTCCGCCTCAGCGGTCAGCAGTTCCAAGAAGAACAGCTCCTCCAGCTCCAACGCCATCTCTTCCGAGAGTTGTCTCTCTGGGTAACTGACTGGGACAATTGCTAGCTTTTGCCGAAGGGTATTGCCGTATATGCACGAAGACACTGCAGCATCCCCCCTCTTGTCCCAGCTTCACTTTCTTCTTTCCTCCCTCCACTGGAGAGGGATTGGAAGTCGCACTCCTAGGCCTTTTGGATGTGCTGGGGTTTGGTGCTCTTGGTTGATTGCTTCCCTGTTGCACCTCCCTCCTCACAACATCCAAGCCCTGGACTTTGACAGGCTCGGCTCGGTTTTGGCCTCCCCTTCGTTTTTTCAGGGTTATTGGCCCTCCCGCTGCTCTTGCCTGTTCTCATCGAAGCCGCCTTTTGGCCGCTCCATTCATACGTTTTCTCCATAAAGACAGCGTGCTCAACTCTACAGCCATTTCACCGGTTTCTGCAGTCGGCAGCTTGACAGCCGCCCCCGCACCCCCAGTGATGGTTGCCGTTGACACATCTGCTGCAGACTCACTGTTTGCCGTCTCATGGGCTCCCGCTGTCTGTGCAGTCTCAAAATCAATTGTTTTATTTTTGTGGTCCATTAACGTCCCATGAGTATGGGGGAAATAACGGTCGACCAGAGCAGAGCCCCCACTGCCCTGGCAAGACAACATACAATGAGGTTTTGTCTGGTTCCTCAAGGGGATCGTGTGCGACTGCATTTTATACCCTGCAGCCATTCATCCTTCGACACGATGCCTTCCACCTTGGATTGGGTATTCAGTCACTGACCTTGAAGCACACCCCAAGTTCAGGACATTATTAACTGTTGCTCATGGAGCGAACAGCCTGCTTTACTCTCTTTTTTACAACTGTGTCGTTAGGGTAGTTTCCCGCCCATACTTCACTGTTGCATTGCCCTTGGTTCACCTGGGAGGTGAGAGTAGCATTGTGAGGACTTAATTCCCAACTACCCCAGTCTCCTCAGTCAGAGCAGTTATTTCTACCACACCCAACCGGTTGACTGACGAGGAGGGATAATTCCTCACCTTTGAACCATTGCCTTGGTCCAGGCCTGCTTATTCAGAAACCTTCCGGGATCCTTATTCACAGGTAACCTACATATCTGTAGGCCGTCCCACTATCCGCCACCTGTGGACCCGCCCGGTTGCTCAGGCCAGCTAGCCGGGTAAATAGTTACTTTAATAAGAAGCTACATGTTTCATTTATTAATCTGCTGCCATTAAGTCCGTCGCTTCATTATGTCAGAGAACTTGAATTAGTAGCAACTAAAAAAGGACGAAAGTTAGAATATCTGGGACATATAATAATAAGGGAGAAGTACAGTACTAACTATTGCACCTCATAGTCCAAGGAAAGATCAAAGGAATGAGAAGTATTGGATGGAGAAGAATTTCCTGGTTGCGGAACCTCAGAGAGTGGATTGAGCTACTGTTTTGGAGAACTGTTTAGAGCCACAGTTAGTATAGTATAAATAGAGATGATGCTAACTAAAAACAGCAACCTGTTATAGGAGATGGAACTAGAAGAAGAGATAGAAAATGAAAACGTCATGAAAATGTAGATATTTAGATTAGGTACCTACGGGTTGGTTCAGCCCCTAATTGTGCTCAATCACTGAATTAAGGAAGAAAAAAAAATATTCATGACAATAAATTTTATACTTGTGTTCTGATGAGGGAACCATTGTCTTCCGAAACATCAATTAATGGTTAAAAATATATTACTAACATCCTGAATTTGAGGTAATAAAAAAACGCTAAAATATTTAGAACACAGAGAGGTAAATTTGGTTTTATTTTATTTTTCAGTTCTCTTTCCACAATTACCCTGTACAATAAGAAAAAAAATCCACCTCAGGAATTAAATACAATGCACTAAATTAACGATAAATAGCATTTTTATCACACGGCAGTTCTGTCTCCATACTTATCAATTTTACGTGTAATTTACTGCATAAAATGAACTACAGGATTTTATTGACCATGGCGATTGGCAAAGCTTTAATTTTTATATTAAATTCATTAACAACTTACCGCTACTAATTTATGATAAACTTACTGAGACAAAACGTTTTCCTAGGTGCTCATAGGTTGGCGTTTCCTAGGTCCAGGGAACCTAGTACCAAAGCGTTGTATCAAGACTCTATCATTGATATCCTAGATATTGACAGTCTGCTGTTGTCACTTTAAACCCAAATGTTGACAGAACAGATAGTACATTAGTATTTTGCCACCTCTATTATTACCAGAACAGTACCCTCAGCTGAGTCCTTATTCTATAGCCTTAAGAGAGTAAGTAAAAGGAGTATTAACAGCTGTAACAGCGTAACGGGCATAAATGCTTCTACGGTTTGTCACCTAAACTATAGGCTTGACAAAATTATGTAACATAAGAAAAAGAATTAAAATTATTTAAAATAAATTTTACTTTTGTTTAAGTTTGTGTTAAATTGTCATATATTTCAAATATCTGAATGGACTTTTCCCATAATGTTTAAAAACAAAGTCTTTTTTCAGCTTGAATCTCCACAACTGCACATAAAATCCAGAAAAGCTCCTGCTCCAGAAGGATTTGTCTCTCATGCTTCTAAGCTTGATAATTTAAAAAATGGACCATTCCTCTTGAACTGGGTAAATGGTAAAATTATTGCTATTTATACAGATGATCAGGAAGACGTATCCATCACCAATCTCAAGAAAGGAATATCAAGTTTGTTCCAAGTAAGTAGGTGCATTTCCACGTATACTAAATAAAGTAGTTGTGTACTTAGGTAGTACTTTAGTTTTGTATGTTGAGGGCAAGGAGTATATGATAATGTTATAATTGCTGATGAAGAGTGTAGAAGGTATAGTGAATAATAGGTAGGGTTAAGTATAAAACTCCCCACCTACAGTATTTGTATACTTAGTAAAAATATAGACTCAAGTACCTATCTTACTTAAATATTGACTTACTACCTATCTAGATTGTAAAGAGGAGTCACTACACTACCATGAAGTTTAGGGTGGGATAAAATGAAAAAAGATATCTACACAAGTAACATGAAACTCCTGCCATATGGAATTGGGAAGGAAGCATGGTTTGTGCAGGTAGGGTCACTTATCTAAGTGCTCCTGCTGTCTACAGATTAAAAATAAAGTTTCCACCTACTAAACAATTAAATATACTACAACTTTTAGTTCATAGGCAAGAGTGAACATTCATTAGACTTATTAATCACTTAAACAACAGTTTATGACTATCCGAACTTTTTATGTAGTAAATTTGTTAAAACTTACTGAGACAGAACGTTTTCGATCGCTATATGCTGATCTTCATCAGTGTCTTCTGCTTGGAGATGTTGGGTCAAGCGGTGACGGTTTTAAATGTAGGTTTTCGATAGTATCAAAGAGTATGTGTGATTTGTATTGTGTTAGTTCGTTTAATATGTTTGTACTTTGTGTGTCTGTAAAGTTCATATTTTTTCAGTGTGTTGAGATGTGATCCTTTTTTGTTGATGTGTAGGATTTCTAAATTATGATAAATGTCTGTGTATTTGTGTCCTGTTTCTTTTAAGTGATTGTAAAATGTTGAGTTGGTGTTATGTTTGTGTTCTTCGACTCTTTGTTTAAAGCTGTGACCTGTTTTTTCCAATGTAGAATTTGACTCAACATCTCCAAGCAGGAGACACTGA
Source organism: Prosapia bicincta (assembly GCA_036971475.1). Taxonomy (NCBI): domain Eukaryota; kingdom Metazoa; phylum Arthropoda; class Insecta; order Hemiptera; family Cercopidae; genus Prosapia; species Prosapia bicincta. The sequence continues at coordinate 4,438,792 of JBAIZL010000393.1, forward strand.
TGAAGATCGGCACATAGCCATCGAAAACGTTCTGTCTCAGTAAGTTTTAACAAATTTACTAAATAAAAAGTCCGGATAGTCATAAACTATTAAGTGATTAATAAGATTCATTGAACGTAATGGACTACAAAATTCAAGAAATCATTAGACTTTTGGATATGGTAATTGTTTGAAAAAAGAAAAATGTGGTTTTCTATCATACACATTGTGTAAAATAAAGTAAGTACTAAATTCTAAAACAATAGTTAATGTTCAAAGTCTTTTTTTTCAAAAGTTATGATGTACCAATGTTACAGATTGTAAGAGCTGTTTTCTCTTATCTCTCCTCTCTGTTTTGGGGAAAATATGACGTCACAATTCACATAATACTCCCCACACAATTCAAAATTTTTTGTCAGTCCCTGGTTTTAGTAGCAGGACATGTTTACTTGATTTAATCAAAATTCATAGGAAAGTATTATGTATTAAAAAATTGCATTGCTGATTAAAGTTAATTTATTATTGGTAACTACTTATAAAAACAAGTGAAATATTAAAAAATCAATTCCTTCTTAGATCAACAAAGAAAATTTTTTATTCAAGTTACTTTTTATTAAATAATTACTATTAATATAAATAACGTAACATGACCTATATGTTAAAAACTCTATTGTACCACATAACCTATAATATAATTAATCACTTTTACATTAAAACAAATAAAAGACATATACAAAACTAGAAAAATTAATATTTTATTGACTCATATGTGTTTCGATGACTGTAAATTGTAAGTTAGAGTTTGTAGTAGTAACACTCACTGATGATGATGACTTTCTCGTTGAAACGCGTATGAGTCAATAAAGGATTAATGTTTTATTAGGAGTTGTTGTTGTGTTTATTTAGACTCCAAGCAGAAAATTTAGACACTGATGAAGATCACCACTGAGTGATCAAAAACGTTCTGTTTTTACAAATTTACAAAATAAATTTAAGTTCATATAGTTATAAACTAATGTAAAAGTGATTAATTAAGTTTCATCGAACGAAATGGACTACAAAATTCAAGGGGCTACTATATAAAATCAGCTGTTTTATGAAGCCACATGTTATTATTTATGTTAGGCAAATGGGACGAAACAACTATATTGCTTACCTTACCTCTTTTGGGAAAAGTTTTTTTCTCATGTAAAACTAAAATTAATTCATTATTAATGATAAAATTCAAATTTAATTAATGAATTATTATTAAAAAAAACTATTAACAACAAGTATCATGCCCTACGTTATTTAGGATTGAAAATTTTATTGAAATAGGTATATATATATATGCTGATACGTATTCCTTCACAGATGGAAAAATATGATGAAGAGTTATTATCTGGAGTACATCCGTTCATTCTGAAGTGCACAAATCGATGTTTTGCTAGAATCTCATCTAGCATTGACAAAGTGAATCCAACCGTCTATTCTCGCTCTTCTTGGATTCACCTCGTCAATGCTAGATAAGATTCTAGCGAAATGTCGGAAATGCGATTTGTGCACTTCAGAATGAACAAATGTACTCCAGATAATAACTCTTCATCATATATATACACATATATATTGAATGTGAATATAAGGAGAATGTGAACTATTAGAAGAAATTGAAGTAATATTAAAGTAAATTGATCCACATACCAATCTACCTAAAAAATAGCTTTTAAGTCAACTTAGTAATCCAGTGACAGGAACTTATGACTTATTTACTTGGTATAGTCACAGAAAAAATCTGTCAGATACAGTATAAAAACCAAGCTTGTGTTTAAAAATGACTAAGGGATACCATTTCGTTTTTCATTTACACTGCCTTGCAGTTCTTTTAAATTTTTTCAGTCTTCATATTTTTTTGGTGTATTGTTCAAATTAGCTTTGAATAACAGGCATCCTTGTTGTAACTCTTATTTTAGGAACTTATGACTTATTTACTTGGTATAGTCACAGAAAAAATCTGTCAGATACAGTATAAAAACCAAGCTTGTGTTTAAAAATGACTAAGGGATACCATTTCGTTTTTCATTTACACTGCCTTGCAGTTCTTTTAAATTTTTTCTGTCTTCATATTTCTTTGGTGTATTGTTCAAATTAGCTTTGAATAACAGGCATCCTTGTTGTAACTCTTATTTTAGGAACTTATGACTTATTTATTTGGTATAGTCACAGAAAAAATCTGTCAGATACAGTATAAAAACCAAGCTTGTGTTTAAAAATGACTAAGGTATACCATTTCGTTTTTCATTTACACTGCCTTGCAGTTCTTTTTAATTTTTTCTGTCTTCATATTTCTTTGGTGTATTGTTCAAATTAGCTTTGAATAACAGGCATCCTTGTTGTAGCTCTTATTTTAGTTTTACTATTTCTTCTTTTATACTGGCTTCAACTTATTTTTTCTACAATAGATTAAAGATTTTATTAAACACATAATTTTTGTACAGTTCTCTACTTTCTCCTGGCTATTAATTTTTAAATAATTTAAAGATATTAGAAAACATCCAAATATTTTAAAAATTTTTAGCCAGAATATTTTTAATATGGAAGGTTTTCTAAAAGGTGATGTTTTATAATCAAATAAGCTGTGAAAGTTAGCGAATTTCAGGCAAATAGTAAATCCTAAAAAAAAACAATATGTAACACTTGTTAATAATAATTTCAGTTTCACACAGTGGAAGAAGAGAGGAAAGAAACAGATGCTTCTGGTTATTGCACGGCAACATATAAACCCATAGGAAATAATAAAATTCATAAAATGAAGTATAACTGCAAGTCAGATGCATCTTTGCCATACATAAAACACCCTGATAAGGTGAGTACTTACTAAATAAAAGCATATTTAAACCTTTCAAGGTATAAAGTTATGTAAACTAACCTATGAAAACAGTTTCAGAAATTTATTGAACCACAAAAAATGCACAAAATAAATTATATTCTTTTTAAAAGAATTATAAGTAATTGTTGTATAACTGAGTGAAAACGGTCTTAACAATCGTTTCTTGACAAAGCTGACCCGCAACAATCATTGGCTTTTTGTGAAGCGTGTCAGCTATGTCAATGAAACAATTATTTCCAATCACATCTGCAAGTAAGTTCAAAGGTTTTAACTCAGTTACGCAATAATTACTTTTTATTACTTACAATTTAATGAGTTAATTGAAGATGATTACAAGCATCTTTAAAATAACTTGTTTCCGTATATTTTAACGATATGTGATGCAAAAACAATATTGTAATTTTCATAAAACAATTTTTATGAAACTTTTTAATAAAGTTTCATAAAACAATTACTACTACTATAGTTGCAATATATTTCCCCATTAGGAATAAGGTAAAAAAAAAAAAATATTTTACAGCAATGATCAAGTTATTAAGTAGTCACAAGAAAGTTTAAAGAATTATTTTAAAATATATTTTTTTTTAAAATTTTATTAAAACCTTTAATGTAGTGACACTTCTGTTATTTGGAATAACAGGATTGATTGAAAATATTATATTACAGAAGAGAAGCTGTGGAGAAAGAAATCCATTCTTTTACTTTTTTGCTCAAATATATTGAAATAGAGATACAAGGCAAGTTAAACTCCTTAATGATTTCAGACTTAATTATATTCCATTTTACTGCTATTTGATTGATAGTAAACATTTGTAGCTCAACGTTTTCATTTCCATTGTACAAATTTGTAAATTGTACAAATTGTAAACATTGTACAAATTTAAAAGCAACCAAGGACAATTAAAATTTTAGTAGTATATTTTTAGATCACTGAACTCCACAGAATAGAAAATGAAGTATGAAAATGGCAATGGTAGAAACAGATTTGATTTTACAAATCTATCTTTAGAGGAAATAAAATAAAAGTAAGAATAAAAGATACTTGAAACTGATGAGTAATTTTGAAATTTCAAGCAGGTATCCAAAACTTCAAGCGGTTCTTTAAAAAAAAGGGTACTTAAAGAAGTAGTCTTGTAGTACTTTCCTCTGAAAATGATTGCTTTGCAATCAAAGTGTTCATCAGGATATAAATAAAACATTATTTGTGGTTTAAGAGGTTTTATTTATTTATAATTAAAAATTATATCTCAATTGCTCCAAGTTATTAAAATATTTATCGCTTAAAACTTTTGAAATTGAACAATAAATCATAATTAATACTCAAAAATCTCTTAACCACAACACTTTTTTAATTTACCCTAGAAGGCTAAAATAAAAAAGTGTTGTAGTTAAGAGGTTTTTGAGTATTTATTAATAACATTCAACCACAGTGTATTCCAAATAAATAGTAACAATAAACCATGAATTGTACCAAAATATATCTTGAAAACTTGTCATTGTTTAAACAAGTTAAACACTGTACGAAACCAAAGATAAGGGGAAATAAAATGCCCAATTATTAAAAACTTGTTCAACTTTGTGACTTTTGAATTAGTAAAAAAAATGAGATAATAGAATTTTAAATTGAAGCAGTGGTGTGAAGTTAAAGTTCTGAAACAAAAAACCTTTTTAAGACAATTTTGATAAATTTGGTCACAAAATCTAAAACATGGACGTAAGTTGTTGGGAAATAGTTTTACATAAAAATTTTACATGTTTAAATATCCTCATCAAACCTTAGAACATATTTTATTTATATTAATAAAACAGATAATTACACGAACATGAGTATTGTGAGTACAGTCCTACTTGGAAATGATAGAAAATTACCACTGTTATCATATTATATTATTATATATAATATATATTATATATATATATATATATATATATATATATATATATATATAATCATATTTTTAAATGCTGCTGTAAAAAAGTTATTTATTTATTTATGTAAATGTGTAATAGTAATAATATTTTTATATATGTTGATTCCATCTTCACGTGAGCTACTAGTTTTCACTAAACACTTGTAAATATTTACGGTTGAGTTGACAATGGGACACATCTCCCGAAACAGCCATTCTCAACAAATATAAGTAAGTGCTACTATAGGCAAGTTTGTAAATAATTACAAGTGTTTAGTAATAATATTTTGTTCATCCTAAATGCAAGGTCTACTTAATAAACCATTTTTACCATAACCAATAGTTCCCTATTTGTTTAGGTAATTTGAAATTTTAAAAGTGTTTGAAAACGTTTTGATAGATCTGGGGAGCTAACATCTGGTCTAGGCGAGAATCTTATATCACATTGTCTCAAGACCTATCTACAATACAATCCGTTTCTTCTGAGGAAATGCATGAGTTGCGCCTGGCAGCGAGGAATGAAGCGGGAGGATCTGTGATTGGTCGTCAAAAGATTAACCTCATAGGTATTCAAAAAACCTAATATATATATTTATATAATAAACCTGTATTGAATATATATATATATATATATATATATATATATATATATATATATATATACAGTCGAACCTCTATATAACAAACCTCCAGATAACGAAATCCTCTATATAACGAATTTTTATCTTGTCGCATGACATTTTAGAAGTTATACTGCTTATTTACCTCTATGTAACGTATTTCGGACCTCTCAATAACGAAGTTTTTTTTCCATTTCAACCGAAGAAATGTAGTGTTGTATAGGCAGCTCACAATGGCATTTCCAGGAAATTGTTTATTTTTAGCAGGAAGGTCAACAAAACCAAGAATGGTAGGTGAAACACATGTCGGCAATTGACTGCATATTATAGTGCGGTTCAGTTAACACGTTCAGCACGGCTAGCATTCCGGCACGCTCTGGGTTCCTTTACAGATGAGCTCCTAGCTTATTTCCTTAAATACGGCGAGCTCACCGGCACGCTCACTCCCAGGCTGATTGAAACTTCTCTAGTGTCGATATCTGTATAAAGGTTTGATTTTTATGTCAGTGCTTTAAAAGAGTTTGGAGAACATTGTGCCTGAGTTGTTTTTAAATCCGACCATCCCAAGTTAACTTTTGATGCTTCAACTGAAACAATGATTCAGGAAGTTTTATGAACAGATTTAATTTGGTTTAACTTTTATATTTTAATGGTTTTTTTTTAAACATTATCCTATATTAACATTGGCCTATTACACTAACTACGCTCGTGATATTATACTGTATCCCTTTTATTACCGCAGGTAGTGCGATAAGCGTAAGATAAGGTGGGAGCATTCTTTACAACACAACCTCTCAATAACGAATACCTCTCTACAACGAATTTTTTCTCTGGATAATCGACTTCGTTATACAGAGGTTCAACTGTGTGTGTATATATATATATATATATATATATATATATATATATGTGTGTGTGTGTGTGTGTGTGTGTGTGTGTGTGTGTGTGTGTGTGTATATTACCATTAAAGTTGTCTTTATTTTAAAATCTATGAATTTATAGACACAATTTTAAACATGAAATAATATTTTGGTTTTTAACAAATACAAAACATAACAAACGTTTTGACATCATAGCAATTTGATAAAAATCGCTCCCTTTTATCTTCAGAAAAATAGAATCTACTTCACTAAAACCTGTCTTGAAAATGTTTACATCGATAGTGAACAAAATCTTTCAGTAAAGGGTAATTCCTTGAATATTTTTAGAGATAAATAAGTTGAGTAATACTATACATGACACAAACACACAATGTGATGGTGAAACGTGTAAGTCACACACACTTTGCTGCTTGAAATCGGGATTGACACTTACATTTAAACCAACCAACAAAGGTAAAATCAGAATTTCTATATGGAAAATACATTAAATTTAAAACCAATTTTAAGCTTCCTGTCTAAATACTGAAGTTTTGCTGCTCTGTTTTCAGTATATTCATTTTAAAAACATTGAAATATTTATTCAAATTAAAATGTTTTGTAATTAAAATCTGTGAAACAGACATATTTACATAAATTACAAATATATTTAAATGTATAAACTATTAGTTTGACACTTTTAGATATTGGACATGTTTTGTAAGGTGTATTCATTAACACTGCATGATTTTTTATTATTTTTTAAAAATAAATCTTATGTTTTCTATGGGTATCCAATATGTTATGGAAAAATACTCTGAAGAAAGCCTGTTTAGGGTTAATCATATTTGTTGTTTTTAAAATGCCAATAAAATCTGTATTCTAGAATGAACACCTAAAAATTAATATTAATTTATTATTGTTTGATAAAATTTCAAAATTTAATTCAAACAAGTCATGTTATTCTACAATATTTGAGTGGTATTAATTTTTAACTTTAATGGTTTCTATATTCAAATTTTATCACTTATATGAAAATTAGTTCAAAACAAACTACTTTTGATTCTAAACCTAAGTTTTATAGCCTGAAATTTTGATTGTTTACTAAATTAATTATTTTTAAATAAATTCATAATGGCTTGTTTTGGCTTAAAACACCTCATATCAAACAATAATCTTGAAAATATAAATAAAAAATCTTATTCAAAACTTAGGACCGTTCAAATAGTTTCCTATATTAATTTAAACATCTTCATTTATTTATCTTTTATCTAAATTTGTGCAAGTATATCCTACAAAAAGTTACTCAAAAGTGTGTTTAATGTTTTCATTTTTTGTACAATTTGCTACATTGAAAAACCATTTTCTTATCCCACAACATTTTCAAAAACAGTTTAATTAATTTTTTTTCTGCATATAAATTTTATCTTTTTATTCAACTATTTTTTGTATCTAGCACTTTCTTAAGCTTTCAATATTTTTCATTATCCATGTTAAGTTTATTTTAACTTTTTTTTAATGTTTGAATATGGTTTATAATTACTTACATCTGCATATTTGTCTCGTAACATGTAAGTCATGTATTGAAAACTTTGCAAGTTCCAGCCTCAAACTTGTGAACCATTTATTTGACCCAACTATTAAATCACGCTCTAAAATATCACAAAAATCTACTATTTAGGGAAAAAACCAAATTTGGTGTAAATTAAAACTATAATACAACTGCTGTCTCAATTTTTTTTACCCTCTTTCAAAGTTCTGTATTTAAGGTATTTCTTAAACTATAACACATATCGAATGTAAGCTTTTTGTCTTAAAACACAACATATGAAATAATATTCATTTACTAAAATCTGTAATTAAATTTTGACCTATTTGGTTTCAGAAAGGCTAAATGATGCTGTAGTAAATAAAGAAGATAATCTCGAAGCTGCAGTAAGAAGTATTGGCACCTCTACTGGTCTGTCCTTTATCAAGCAAACACTAGTTACTGTTAGGGAGGCTGTAACATGTCAAGATGGCACGTGTCCGAAGGTAATAATTTGAATTTTAACTTCAGAAAACTTATAATGCACAGCCATTACATTTGTAATACTAATAATTAATTATTTACTTCGTTTCAATTATTATGAAGATATTGTTGCTTTGAAGTTTAAGGCTTCAACGAAAATACAATTAAATTATATTTGTGTAAAAATACCTTAAAAGAGAATAAGTTATCACCAGAACCCAGAAAATTGTAATGGCAGCTGTGTAACACACAATCGATCTATTCAGTGTGGGATGATGACATTGTCAGATATCTCTATGACAGGAGTTGTGGGAATCAATGAAGCTACAATGACAAATGCCATCATCTTTCATTGATGCAATCATGTTTTAACAGCAATTACTGTCATATGCACTGAATGTGCCATGAATAGAGTACATGTTTAGAGGTATTCTCTTTGGGAAAGATGAAATAGTAGATATCTGACAACATATTTTGCATGTTGATGAATAAATTTCTGAGGTGACAGAGAGATATGATGCAATTAAGTTCTGTGAAGCAGCAATTACCACATTAAAAAAGTTCTGGTTGATTCTAATAAGCGTTAGAAACAATTGTGTTTCTAGAGCTTTAAAGGCACAATGGGGATAATGTTCTTAAATTTACAATTAAATTTTATTTTTAAAACTACCAGTGTTAAAGCTTGCAATTGTTGGGTTGTTCAACTTTAGGTTTTTGAATACACTTATCTATCAACTTACTTTGAAAAAAAAACATATGAATTATGCACTAATCAAGTGAAAAATATGTCTGCTGAAAGATATTATTTAGTAGTAGTTTTTGCAAAGTTGATATATAAGTCTATGTGTGTTAGTTTTACAACTTTTTTTTAATTAGTTGAAGTAAATGAAAGTTTTATTTTAGTGGTTTCAATTTTCTTTTAATCTTTTAACTCACACTTTCTACCTCCCTATTTTTACCTTAGCAAATCTTTTAACTCACACTTTCCACCTCCCTATTTTTATCTTAGCAAATCTTTTAACTCACACTTTCCACCTCCCTATTTTTACCTTAGCAAATCTTTTAACTCACTCTTTCCACCTCCCTATTTTTACCTTAGCAAATCTTTTAACTCACACTTTCCACCTCCCTATTTTTACCTTAGCAAATCTTTTAACTCACACTTTCCACCTCCCTATTTTTACCTTAGCAAATCTTTTAACTCACTCTTTCCACCTCCCTATTTTTACCTTAGCAAATCTTTTAACTCACACTTTCCACCTCCCTATTTTTACCTTAGCAAATCTTTTAACTCACACTTTCCACCTCCCTATTTTTACCTTAGCAAATCTTTTAACTCACTCTTTCCACCTCCCTATTTTTACCTTAGCAAATCTTTTAACTCACACTTTCCACCTCCCTATTTTTACCTTAGCAAATCTTTTAACTCACACTTTCCACCTCCCTATTTTTACCTTAGCAAATCCTTTAACTCACTCTTTCCCCGTCCTTATTTTTATTTTAGCAGTAGTTACAGTTTGAAAGTTATTAGTTATCTCTCAACAGGCTTTTTATTTTAGTTTCTTTCTCATCAAGAAATCTTTTTTGAAATCTTCTCTTCTCTCTTCTAAATGAGTTCAATTCATGAGATGGAAAACTTTAAAATGTAGAACTGGCTTAAACAAAACAAGTTTATTAAAAAAGCTTATTAAGTTTTAGCTGCCACCAAACACTTTTTCTGCAAACTTTGTATGGCTAACAGTCACATTGCTCTAGCAACAGTTAAGATCAGTCAGTGCTAATTACTTATTTTTCATTTGCATTGTCTTTAAAAAGTTCTCAATATCAATTTCACTATTTCTAATTATGTATTCTGTTCCATTAGGACAAATTTATTACAACAAATATCTGTTACTTTACTTGCTCATGTTGTAGTCTCCCTTAATTTTAACAACATTTCAAATAATATTTTCTGCGACCCTTTTACAATATTTTGTTACAATTTCCAAATGTAGTTTTCATCTTTAAATGGACATAGAAGTTTAATTTTAATGTTTGATTGTTTCAGTTTTATAAATTAGTTAAAGAAAACAGAGAAAATCTACAGAATGAAAACTTAGGAACAATACGTTCGGCATCAACTTTTGTCAAACTTTTACCAGTAGCCCGTGAAGCAACGAGAGAAGAAATCTCAAAAGTCCTAAAGCAACACAAAAACAAAGACATTCTGTGAGTAAAGTACATGAAATTTTGTGTAACAGCTAAGATAATAATGTTGTAGTTCTTGTGTTAGTAATTTCCTTGTGTTAAAGAACAATTTTAGATGAACAAATTCTAAAAACGAATAGTTGGTCAGTGTAGATTAAATAGAACATATAAAAAGGAAAGGAATTCAACATATCAACAGAGGAGCAAAAATTCACCTAATGCACTTATCCTGCTATACATACGAGGGCTGTTTTTTTATCAACTTCCGATGTTGTATAAAAATAAAACTAGTGAGAGTAATTAAATAAATTTATTATCAAGAGTTAGGTACATTATTAGTTACTTTTCAACATAATTGCCTTTTACATTGAGGCATTTTTCATACCTGTGTACAAGCTTCTTAATACCTCTTTCATAGAAGTTTGCCGCCAGTGATTTGAGATGGGTTTTCACGGCGACTTGCAGCGTGTCGTCAGTTCGGAAGCTCTGCCCTCCTAGCATCATCTTCAGTTCCGGGAAAAGGTGATAGTCGCTCGGCGCTAAATCAGGGCTATACGACGGATGGTCAAAAACGTCCCATTTAAACCCGTCAAGAAGACGTTTCGTCAAAGCAGCACTGTGAGGACGGGCGTTGTCATGAATGAGCACAACTCCTGATGTGAGCATTCCTCTCCTTTTGTTCTGGATAGCTCTCCGCAAACGTTGTAACGTACAACAGTATCCTTCCGCATTGATTGTGGTCCCTGGCTCTAAAAACTCCACAAACAAAACACCTTTTTGATCCCAAAACATGGTGGCCATTATCTTTCTGTTGTTGAATGTTTTTTTGAATTTTTTGGGTTTGTTTGGAGAGTTTGAATGCATCCATTGTTGGGACTGCTGTTTCGTTTCTGGGGTGTCGTACAGAACCCATGTCTCATCGCCTGTCACGATTTTGTTCAAAAAATCATCGCCATCAGCTTCGTAACGATTCAGAAAAGACCTTGCTGACGCCATTCGCCAAGCTTTTTGGTCATCAGTCAACATCTTCGGCACCCATCGAGCACAAAGTTTTTTGTAGCCTAACTTATCAGTTACGATAGTGTATAGGGCTGACCTTCAAATATCAGGAAACTGATTGGATAGCTCCATAATCGTAAACCTCTGATTGCTTCTTACACGTTGGTCAACTCGTTCAACGAGGTCTTCGTTTGCGATCGACTTTCGTCCTTGGCCTCCTTCATCATGAATGTCAACTCGTCCATCTCTAAATTTCCTACACCAATCACGCACTGCACTGTCACTCATAAGGCTTTCACCGTATACTCGTTTCATTCTACAGTGAATTTCTGCTGCGGATAACCCTTCAGCTTGAAGAAACGAATGACACTTCGCAACTCACACTTGGCGGGAGATTCTATCAAGGTAGCCATGTTTATGTGTCACTGGATAAACTAGTAATGGCGTCGGACGCCCGAAAACGAGTGAGGTTGTAGTGCGGGAGAGGTGCGCAGTCGATTGCCGCGCATTACTGGCCGATGCCGCTCGCCCTGCTGTCTAGCGGTGCAGTCAGTTGAAAAAAAACAGCCCTCGTACACTCACAAAATAATGTGAAGAAACTTGGTCAATCCTACTCTCATAAATGACACTGACTTTATCAAGTGCTATTTGTTTCACTCAATAGAACCAGTACCATGGGTACACCAAACCCCTCTTAACATCTTAAAAGAGAGGTTATCACTTGTTAAAAATATTTTATAGAGTACTATAACACAAGATATAATGGCAAGAGGGAAGGGATAAAAGAAATATATTTTGATAAAATTAAATTATTTTCAGTTATGCAAAATATATTGTAAACAACACAATTATAAATTAATAAGATTTAATATGCAGAAATATAGAGAAAATATTTTTAATTGAATTTTTGTATATTACACTTTTGGTATCACTTGGCAAAAAAAAACACTACTTACTGTTATTTTTCAGCAGATGCGTATCACTGTGCATTGTTTAAGGTTGTGAGTCACGGTCAAAACTGTTGCTTAGGTGTGTTGTGTTGGTGTGAGTATGTGGTGTATTATTGTTCATAGAGTAGTTGTTAATTATGTGTTCAAATATACTCGTAGTATTTGATTGTGAGTGTGTTTTGCCGTTTAGAATGTGTTGCGGATAGTTTTTGTGGTGTTAGTACATACACCACAGAACACCAATACATCACAGACTCAAAACAACTCAACACACCTGAGCAACAGTCTTGTCCGTGACTCACAGTGTTGAATAATTCACTGACTTAGTGCAAAACGCGTCTGCTGAAAAATATCAGTAAGAAGTGGTTTTTTGCTAAGTGATACCAAAAGTGTAATGTATAAGAAAAACCTCAAGATGTACAACACAAAAACTGCAAGAATCTTTTTATTTATTCTATTCCAAATTAAGACAATTATATTTGAGTTGCTTGTTGTAATCCTCTTGAATGTACTGGTTAGTGATTAAATTATAAGTAATTAGTCATTACTATAGTAATTAGTAAGTACTTAGTAATTATTGCGGAACCAAGTGAAAACTTTTGAACTAACTTGAAGAAGCATTTCGAAACAATTGTTTCATTGACGGGTCGGCTTTGTCAATGAAACGATTGTTACAAAATGTGTCAGCAAGTAAGTTAAAAAGTGTTCACTAAGTTTTGTAATAATGACTTATAAGTATATTTGTTTTAAGTATTTTTAATCAGCGGCATTTACACAAGTTGTAAGCAAAACTGATGAAGTAGAAAACTATATTTGTAAATAATATAAACAACTCAGATTATAAACAGAGGCTGAAACAAGGCCACTTTTAGGTATAGTGGGTAGAGGGTTTAACTATTATACCAGAGGTTAGAGGTTTCTAGATTATTTTTCAGTTACCAGAAATTTTTGCCAGATATTATCTAATGGAATAAGAAACAAATTTCTTAGCAGTGTTTCTACACCACCTATTTAGCCTTCACTGGAGCTCAAACTTTACCTAAAAGGTTTTTAAAGCAGCCTGCAGTTCAATCTGCAAAGTAAAATTCATAATTAAAAACACTATTATGTGAAAATGACTCATAGCTACATCTCTAGGATTAAAAACAGTAATGCTTTGAAATTTTTAAAAATTGTTAGTATTAGTATATAAAGGACATGGAACATACAAGTTATTGAATTTATATCTATTTTGTTTCAGTCCCCAGATTTTTGATATCTTAGGAGCCGCCCAAACAATTGAGGCTCACCAAGCTGCTCTAAATTATCTCCAACTTGATTATGATGATTTTCTTGACTTAAACGAACGATACTTTTGGGCTCTTTCTTTTTCATCACATCCTGAACCAAAAATAATAAAAGGTGAATATCAATAGTTTAAAAAGCTTAACAGGATACCTGTTTTTTATATATAAATATTTATATTATTATAAACTTAAAATTTAAGTTGGACATTTAGTTTAGTTAAGATTAACAATATTTGGCATGTTAAAGTAAGGTAAATGTAGGTATGATTTAGTAGGATAAAGTAAGAATAAGTAACTATATTAACAATAAATAGAGTAAACTAATAAAAAAATTATGAAGTAAGATAGGAATAGTATGATAAAGATAGCCTTTAGAAATGTCTAGTGTTTATGTGATATACATTGCTACACGGTTGTCTCACTACCTGCATCATTAAGTGGATTGCCTGTTATATATATACATACATACATATATATATATATATATATATATATATATATATATATATATATATATATATATATATAGGAACTTTTGGACTTGATAGGAGACTGACAGACTTACCTAAAGGCAATCGTCCAGAACTGCAATCTCTTTGGAAATAAGCACATATAAAACACTTAATACACTTTTATTTGAAATATTTCGATCAACATGATCTTCTTCAGTCTGAAGAAGATCATGTTGATCGAAATATTTCAAATAAAAGTGTATTAAGTGTTTTATATGTGTTTTATATGTGCTTATTTCCAAAGAGATTGCAGTTTTGGACGATTGCCTTTAGGTAAGTCTGTCAGTCTCCTATCAAGTCCAAAAATTCCTAAATAAGCTTTAAGCTCTACTAGAACTAACCTATATATATATATATATATATATCACTTTCACTATATGTACTTAAACAAGGATCTTACTTGGTATTTAAAATATTATGTACTTAATGTTGTTTTAATCTATAACAAATAAAAAATAATCTATATATAAATAGAGAAAATTAAAGTCAATTCCTACTTGGGTCAACAAAGAAAAATTCAAGAAAAATTTTATTTACTTTTTTATTAAATAATTACAATTAATATCAATAAAGTAACATAACATAAACAATAAAACAGCTGTTCTACCACATAACATATAATATAGAATACTCTAATTCATTAAATTATATGTTATCACTTATTTTAAGTCAAATGTCTGAAATAACTATATTCCATACTCTACCCCTCTTGTGAAAAATTTTCTTCCATATAAAACTATAGTTAATTCGTTGTTAAATTTAATTAATGAATTAATATTTGAAAGAACTGTATTAACATCAAGTGTCAGCCCCTACAAGTTTAAAACAATGTATTTGAACTAGAATGGACGAATAAAAAGTATTTTATTAACAATTGAAAATTTGATCAAGATTTAAATTTAAATATAAGGAAAGTATGAACTATTAGAAGAAATTGAAAAATATGATGGAAACATAATGGTGTATGAATCAAGTTAAATCTAATTTCAAGTTTTAATTATAACTCTGAAGAGTTGTATACTTTAAAGAAACAAATACTTTAGTGAAATAACATTTTATTAAGGAATTGTCGAAGTTAAAATTTAGGTAAAATTCGTAGGGTTAAATCGTATCTTTTTGAAATTTGGAAAAATGTAGCAATCTACATCTGTTTCACAAACATTCACCCTTCAATTTTTTTTAACAAAGAGAATTGTCAAATATTTTTTTTTAATTTCTAAAAAGTATATATTATGAAGATAGAAGATAGAACTATTAGTGAGGTAAATCTTTGATTTTCCTATCCACTCTTAGAAATTTAAAATTGGCTCTAACAATTAGATATTCTATGATTGACCTAGAAGTATATACACAACTACCCACATACTGGTGTTTGAATGTAAAGCGTATAATATATAAGGACTATTTTCTTATAATATACTTTGCTACACACATTGGAAAATAGATAAATATTATAATTTTGCAATGTTTGTCCCCAATATTTTTATTTCATTGAGATTCTTTGAGGTCTCTTTAGTAGGCATAAAAGATCTAGATTTTAAACAGCTTTAAAATTTTGCTTTAGAATTTCAAAATAAAACTGAATTACAATAGGGTAAAGCAATGTCTTATATTCAGAAATGTTTCATCTAAAATGTTACATATCTTGTTATTTTTTAATAATACCCATCACTACTAACAAAATCAATGTTTTAAAACAAACTACAAAACAAATTTTCATGATTTTAAAAATTTGTATTTAGTGGCAATTAATATCATTTTCAGATGTTCAACGCATAGTGGAAAGTCACCCTAAAAATGAGAAATTACACGAGACAGTTGTCCTCACTCTTGCTGCAATGACCAACAGAATGATGAAACTCCCAGGCAAATCTAAATACAAGGTAAATATCCAAATGCATAGTTAATTTTTTGGATCTTAATGACTAAAACCTATATTTTAGGCATTACAATGTAAGAACATTTTTAATGTTCGGTAGATAACTTAACGTTTTCTAACTATCCCCACATTACTCAGCTGACAACAGAAGACAGTCTAGAACAACTGTCAATTTGATCATGCAACATATAACCCGCATCTGCTGCCCTACAATTATTCTCTCTTTACTTTATGTCCTATTTAACTTTATCAAATGTCAACTAAATCTAAAAGCTAATGTCACTTCATTATAACTCAGAATGCCTTGCAAACTCCAGCTTTATTTCCTCCTTGTTAGTGTTGTATAAGATGCCTCCCCAACCACATTCACATCTTCTTCTTCATATGAGTGTCGAGATCTTAAGTAATGCAAATTTTTGTTCATATAATT
The DNA here is from genome assembly GCA_036971475.1 of Prosapia bicincta. NCBI lineage: Eukaryota > Metazoa > Arthropoda > Insecta > Hemiptera > Cercopidae > Prosapia > Prosapia bicincta. The sequence continues at coordinate 4,455,278 of JBAIZL010000393.1, forward strand.
AGTCTTAATGATCGTTTAACCTCACATCTTTAGTTAAAGCATGATTTTAATATCATTGAAGTTTGGTTAACCTAAACATTTTGTTGGAATGCATTCTTGTTTTATGAAGATTATAAATTGAAAATACTGCTAATAAAACTAGTAATATATGAGGGCTGTTTTTTTTTCAACTTCCGACTGTACCGCTAGACGGCAGGGCGAGCGACATCGGCCAGTAATGCACGGCAATCGACTGTGCACCTCTCCCACTACAACCTCTCTCATTTTCGAGCGTCCGACGCCATTACCAGTTTATCCAGTGACACATAAACATGGCTACCTTGATAGAATCTCCCGCCAAGTGTGAGTTGCGAAGTGTCATTCGTTTCTTGCAAGCTGAAGGGTTATCCGCAGCAGAAATTCACCGTAGAATGAAACGAGTATACGGTGAAAGCTTTATGAGTGACAGTACAGTGCGTGATTGGTGCAGGAAATTTAAAGATGGACGAGTTGACATTCATGATGAAGGGGGCCAGGACAAAAGTTGATCGCAAACGAAGACCTCGTTGAACGAGTTGATCAAAGTGTAAGAAGCAAGGAGGCTTACGATTACGGAGCTATCCAATCAGTTTCCTGATATTTCAAGGTTAGCTCTATACACTATCGTAAGTGATACGTTAGGCTACAAAACACTTTGTGCTCGATGGGTGCCGAAGATGTTGACTGATGACCACAAAGCTCGGCGAATGGCGTCAGCAAAGTCTTTTCTGAATCGTTATGAAGCTGATGACGATGATTTTTTAAACAAAATCATGACAGGAGATGAGATATGGGTTCTGTACGACACCCCAGAAACGAAACCACTCTCCAAACAAACCCAAAAAATTCAATAAACGTTCAACAACAGAAAGATTATTGCCACCGTGTTTTGGGATCAAAAAGGTGTTTTGCTTGTGGAGTTTTTAGAGCCATGGACCACAATCAATGCGGAAGGATACTGTGGTACGTTACAACGTTTGCGGAGAGCTATCCAGAACAAAAGGAGAGGAATGCTCACATCAGGAGTTGTGCTCATTCATGACAACGTCCGTCCTCACAGTGCTGCTTTGACGAAACATCTTCTTGACGGGTTTAAATGGGACGTTTTTGACCATCCGGCGTATAGCCCTGATTTAGCTCCGAGCGACTATCACCTTTTCCCGGAACTGAAGATGATGCTAGGAGGGCAGAGCTTCCGAACTGACGACGCGCTGCAAGTCGCCATGAAATCCATCTCAAATCACTGGCGGCAAACTTCTATGAAAGGGGTATTAAGAAGCTTGTACACAGGTATGAAAAATGCCTCAATTTAAAAGGCAATTATGTTGAAAAGTAACTAATAATGTACCTAACTCTTGATAATAAATTTATTTAATTACTCTCACTAGTTTTATTTTAATACCACATCAGAAGTTGATAAAAAAACAGCCCTCGTATGCTCATTTGTTAGTGAGCATTTCAAAACCATTTTGTTTGGAGTGTTTAGTGAAGATTTTACATTGCACAAGTCATCACCATGCTAAACCTCTTGGACAATGATTGCGCACATGGCAAGCGATTTAACTTTAAACTTCACCTTTATCAACTTCATGTTTCATTATTATATGTGTTACAGTGTTCAGCGGTAAATATTAGAATTGTTCACTCAAAATCTCACTACACGCTCATTTATTAATATATACAGACTAGTTTCGACAACAATGTCGCCATCATCAGTGATTGGCCACTACTAGTAATGTGTATATATTAATCAACTAGTGTGTAGTGAGATTTTGAGTGAACTATTTTAATTTTTTTAACAAACATTAAAAAAATTTGCAAAATACAAAGAAGTTGTACACTAACTTGACAATAAAATGTCTATAAACACTATTCATCCATAAAACCTACAATGTAAAATTAAATTTTGTAGAATATATAAGACCTGTACCATTACCAGTGAGACACTCTTCTCTAATAATAGAAGCAAGGTATTAATTAGCGAGTACAGTTTATTTGCATATTTTGTTTACAAGTTCTGGGTATTTTGCAAATAGTAGTACATAAATTTTAGGAATGAAAGTGATCTAGTGTTAATGAAGATATTAAACTATTGAGGATAAACTATTTAGCGCTTACTTTCCTTCATTAGCTCTACTAAATATAGACAATCGTGTTCTCTATGTATTATTTATGTTTGTGGATATAAGTCATTTTTATTATTTTCAGCTAAGAGGAATTGAAAAGAATTTCGAATTTAGATAGGATTTAGCTCATAAACCCCCTGATCTGGGATATTCAGCATGTGCCTGTGATTGCATACAATTGCCCATAGTATAACAATATTACCAATTATTTTAAAAGGCAGTGGTATACAAAAAATTTTGAAAATCTTTTTTTAGTTTCAAATCTCCTTCCAAACTCTTCAATCCATTTCAGTTTTGATGAGGTTATAATAGTGTATACATAATATGTATTATAACATAAACATATGAGGCACACAGTATAAATTTAGTTTGTATTCAAAATAATAATAATCAGTAGAAATATTAAGAAAGGAGTGACCAAGAGTAGCTTACTAAAGTAGCAACCAAAGAGGGCTTAACCATTGTTATATTTCGATTGTAGTCATAAACCAGTGTGGGTAACCTATTGACAAAAGAAGGGTACAAGTATTCTAAGATTTAAGTAGTTCGGGAAAACCAAGAATAGTATGGGAAGCATAATCTGTTACCGTATGTAAAACTGTTACTGTGGGGGAGCATACAATTTGTAAAGGATCGCGAAAAAAGCATAGAAGTAACAGAAACTGTTGGCCTGAAGGTGTGACTGTAGAAAGGTAAGGTAATTATAATATAATCTAAACGTAAAATATTTAAATAAATTTTAAGTTATAGTGTACATCTAACATAAATCAAGGTTGATACTTTAAACGATTGATAAATCGTTTATCACTTACAATGATAAATAATAATGCTAATTTTAGAATTCTTATTTAAGGTTGCTGAAAAAACTCGGAATACGTTGAGTGAAGGAATGGCCCAATGTCAGGGGTCAGACGAAGACTGTAAACTTGTTTACTTACGTGCATTCAAAAACTTAGCTCAAGAAGAAACTGTATCTGATCTATTAGACAGTGCACTGAATGGAAGTAAAAGGTATTAGAGCTGAATTTATACATGTCATAAAATTAAAACTGCATAAGAAGTCAATCAATATGGTGTGAAATCAAACTACAAACAATTTCTTAAATTTTTCCACTAAGTGAGAGATTTAAGAAGCAAATATATTATTATCATAATTTTTATCTTTAACTAGAAAGTGTATCATATTAGAAGAGATCTGTATATTATGATATACAATCTATATATTTAACTATATCTTAACTGCTAGATCAAATTAATTTTAAGTTTGTAAGTTGATATATATATATATTGAAACTTTCTTAAAACTTTAAGGACACAAAAGTCCCATACTTGGTGTTGACTATTATTACTTTTAAATAGTAAGATTTTGGTTCTATATTACTGGGTGTTGTTATGAGTAAACTGTACATAATTAACAATCAGCATGTGAATGGAATTACAAAAAAATAGTTAAATTAAGATAGTTAAATCAGTATCAAATTTTTCAACATTTTAAAAACAACTACTTATACATGAAAATTTAATTATACTGTTAGGACCTAAACATTAAATTTCATTAATTATTTTTACATTAGTTTATGACTATCCGAAAGTTATAGCACCTATCTTTGAAAATCTCACTTTTCTCCTTGATTTTTCAAGACTTGTAGACTATGTTATAAAATTTACCTCTAGTATCTTCAATTTTTAATTAAAATTGTAAATTTAACTGAAAAACATTCATGTATAGCAAAAACCATGGAAAATTAATGAAAAATAACATTTAGACATAATAAACTATAAACCTAGTTAATTTATTAAAAGCTTACCAAAAATTGTTTATCTTATTTAGGAATTTTTATCAGTCTTTAGGTTGGATGCTAAGTCTTCTTGATTTGGGCAGAAGAAATTTTAAGGCCAGGTTTTACTTATATTTAAGTATTTTTAACTTAAAATATATAAAATATCTTATACATCAAATCATCTTTTGAAATATATTGAAGAATTTATAAGAGAAAAAATTTTAATATGAAGCACAATGTCAAAAAACTATCCTCTAATTTCAATTTTTTTATAGCATTTTTTCAAGAATATTCACTACATTTAAATTTTTTGACACAAAAAAAGGTTGGGTGAACAATGTCCCATATGTCGTTTTGGACCCATATATTTTAGACCCATGTGCTGCTCTAGTATAATAACAACTTGAAGCATCTGTGGTGTATTTTTTTATTATAAATAAAAAAAACCTCTAACCACAAAAACGTTTTATTTAAATTCTGATGTACATTTCGATTGCAAAAATGTTTCCTGCTCTGATATGTAAAGATATGAGTCTTTGTTCATGTAGGGATTTTCTAAGTTATGGTTGATGTCTATGTATGGCTTGTTTCTATTATATGAATAGCAAAAAATGAATCCATGTCATATTAAATTCAGGGAGTGTGCTCTTCAAGTTTTTGTTGAAAACTGCAGCCTTTTGCAAAATATACAATTTGTTACAGTCTGTTCACTTTCATTTTTTCACCTTTTGTGTAGAATTTTTGTTGTTGCTTGTGTTGTGTTATAGGTTGTTAGTAATAAATTCTATCCTTTACTATGCTTTTTTGAAATTATTGTGCGATTTTATTTAAGGTTTTGTTTACAATTTTCTTTTCTCTTTTGTGATTTCTGTTTATTTTTTACTATAAGTTATCAGTTATTATGTTACCTTGTATTTATTTACTATGTAAATATTTATTTGTGATAATATCTTTGTTGTTTCCAGTAGAACTATGGTACTTATTAGCTTATAAAGCATGGATAGTATGTTTTATCACCAAAAGTAGTATGTTTAAGTTGTAGTGAATAGTTTGGAGTGTTATACGAGTATCTGTCGTTATCTATTTTCAATTAATATTGAAGGTGTGTTATGTGTTGTGCATATTGCTATTTTGAGGTCTGGGAATTTTTTTTTTTTTTTTTAACTTTGAGATAAGGCAAATCATTGTGTGTATTTTATTTATATGCTATAGGAGCTTTTTAGTTTCTCCTGTAAAGTGGTTAATGTCATCAGTCTATCTGTGCCAGTTGATGATTTTGTGTGAGTGTATAATGTTTAGAAGGATTTTTGTTTTATAAATGTGCTGTAGGAATATTTCACTGAGGATACTGCTGGTTGTACCTCTCAAGGGTACACCATCTGGTTTGGGGATGAATTTAGAGTTGTAGGTGAAATAGAATTGAGGGAAATAAAGGGATATGAAGGTTCTCTGATACTAGAAAAGGACCAGATTTATGGTGTACATAGATAGGGTTGTTCCCTGAAGTAGGCCTTCTTTCTGTTGGAGGTCACAAAAGGTGTATACTCATACAAAAAACAAAAATTAAAGAAAAGAAATTTTGGTGACGTATATATATATATATATATATATATATATATATATATATATATATTGTAATGATTGGTAATTTTGCTTTAATACAAGTCTTAATAAAGTTATAATTTAAAAGAAATAACAATTCAATGCTGCTTTTTGTTACAATAAATTTTTAATATCTTAAAATGACATTCCTATTATCTTTTACAAAGTCACTTACTAATTAAAAATTCTTATTTCCTCTACAAAGAATTACAAAAATTAAGCTTTATTAGCCTAAGTCTAAATTTTGGTATGGCAGCAAGAAGTTTAGTTATAAAATTTAATATGAATTGAAATTGATTTAATTATTTCAATTTGAGCTTGAGCTCTCTTTATCTCGGGTTAAATAGGTGGGTTTTCTAAATTTTGACTAATAAATTTTGAGTTGGCACTTTCAAAAAAATATCTAAATTACAATTCTTACAAGTTAAAATTTTTACAAGTTATTTTAGTTCCTAATTAAATAAATTCCTGAATAATGTCTTCTTAATTGATCAGTTCAATGGTTTGGCTTATTGTTACTCTGTAATTACGATTTTAATACGATACTGCACTTTCCGCACCAGTTAAAAAAATAAAATTTTTTACAGCCAAATTCTGAATACGTCTTCCTCGTTCCGATGCTTTGTTCCAACTGCTTACTGACGCTACCTTTGTTAGAAAAAAAATGGCCAAGTCGTGAATTTCCGCTATTTTTTCGTTTATTCCTTGTAAGTACAGCTTTACGGATGTCATGTTCTTCTTCTTTACGGATACACTTCTTCTTCTTAACAACTGCACTTAAATTTCTTTGCATTTAAATCCAAAACTGTTTTCTATTATATCTCCACGAGAAATATTTAAAACGAATATCTTTTGCCGGTCAATGCGCACGCAACTCCACAAATCAGTTATGCATCGTGTTCACTACAGAACACTCACTAGCTTGCCGTGTGAAAGTTTTAAGTGTATTTTTACATAGTTCTATTTAAATTGTTACCTATCAATTATTTCTAATACATATTCTTATAAATAGTGATTTGTGTGTTTTTTTCCTTCTTATATAAAATCTTGTGATTAGATCTAAAATGTGGCCGTGTGCATTTTCTACACAAGTGAAATTAGGTTATGTTTACAATTCGTTCCTGGTATATTTTAGTAATTTTTACATACTGAATTTATTTTTATATATTTATCTTATTTTGGTAAGTGCCTTTTATATGTATACTACTTCAAAATGTTACATAGTCCCCAAATTTAGATAAAAAAAAATTTTGATTCCGAAATTCCTTTTTTTTATCTCAATTTTCACATTTTGGGAGTAAACTCTTACTCTATCCTTCTTGCTTGTCTGCTGCCATCTAATTACATATGATATACTTAACTCCTAACAATACAATAAATTAACAATTAACATTTAATCAACAATCCTCTTACTCTTAACTCTCAATTTTCACATTTTGGGAGTAAACTCTTACTCTATCCTTCTTGCTTGTCTGCTGCCCTCTAATTACATATGATATACTTAACTCCTAACAATACAATAAATTAACAATTAACATTTAATCAACAATACTCTTACTCTTAACATCTCGTACATTAATCATTTTCCGATTCTTAGAATCTATTCTATAAACTTTTTCTTTTTCTTTCTTTATTTTAAATTTAATAGAATGGAATCCTTCCAATCATAAGTCTTTTTATTTATCTATATAATCTATCTTCTGACACAGTGTTCTTTTTTTAAATTTTAGCCTAACCGAGTCATAGCATGTCTAGGTTGTTTGTAGGTTAGGTCCTTGTTCTTATTCATTCATCCCTTCCTATTTTATTTTTATTTACATATTTTTTTTTTATTTCTTTATATTTTTTTTCAAGTGTTTGTTTAATTATTAAGTCATTTCTGGTCTATTGTCATTTTCGGTTTATTTGTTATTTATCCCTCCTACATTCGCTTCCTTCTCCTAATACTTTTATATCCTGAGTCATTCCTGTTGTTACCATCTTATTATCCCTTGTTATTTTCCTTTCTCTCGACTTCTCCCTTTATTTAATTAATTTGTTCTATCTGAAATTTATCTGATTCTCCCTGGTGTGCCTCCCTTGGTTCATAAAATTTCTTTAACAAGCTAATATGGAAAATTCCTCTAATTTTATTGCTTCTAGCATCTTTGATTTCATAAGTCGCTTTGCCATATTTCTTGGTGATCACATAAGGTCCATCATATACATAAAATAATTTTGCCATCTCACCTCTTATACCCTGTGGTTGCCAATTTTCTTTTACTAATACCTTGTCCCCAACATTTAATTCTTCTATTTTATGAGTTTTATTAAATTTCTCTGCTCTCTTATGAGCCTTCTTCTTAATTCTACTCCTAGCAATTTCTAAATGTCTTTCTAAATTTATTAATTTTGAACTCCAGCCAAAATTTTTTATTTCCTTTTGCCAAAACCTTTCATCCTGAATTCCTAGTTGTAGCTGGTTAGGTGTGTATCCTGTAGTCTCATGAGGAATTTCATTAATTGCCTGGTTAATAACCTCTACATATTTTCCCCATTCTCTATGGTTATGATGACAATATGTTCTCAAACATCTAATGATCTCCTTATTCACCCTCTCAACGATATTGCTTTGTGGCCTCCTTATTGGAGAAAATATTGGTTTCATTTCTCTATTTTTTATATACTCCAGCCATTTCTTATTATTAAACTGGGTTCCATGATCAGTCTGTATTCTTTCTACTCTCCCGAAATTTTCTATATAATTTTCTAAACATTTAATTGCCTCCCCTGTGGTTGCCTTTTTCAATTTATAGATTTGAACGAATTTTGTAAATACATCTAACATTACTAATAAATACTTATAGCCTCCTACAGTTCTTTGAAATGGTCCTATAAAATCAATTGACAATTGCTCCTTTGGTTTTTCCACTTGGATCCCTTTCATCTCTCCAAAATTACCTTGGGTTACATTTTTAGCTCTTTGACAAATATTACATGTTTTAATAATTCCCCGAATGCTTTTTCCCATCTTCTTCCAAGTGAAGCTCTCTGATAATATGGTATGACATTTCTTAGCTCCTGCATGCAGGTAATATTCATGACAAGTACCCACTATTTCTTTAATCATTCCCTTTGGTACTACTATTTTCCAACTTTCCCTATTTCTTTTGTATACTAAGTTATTAATAATTTTATAATTTTGAAGATAATTTTGAATGTTTTCTTTTATTTCTCTAACTTCCAAATCTTCTACTTGTAATTTACTAAATTCTTTAAATTTTGTACACATTTCCATATCCATAACTCTTTCTATATAATTTATTTGTAATTCTGAATTTTGGTCTCTTCTTTCAAACTTATTTTTGTCACAAGGGTTCCTGCTCAATAGGTCTGCAACTACATTTTCTTTTCCTTTACAGTGTTCAATAGTATAATCATATTCTTGCATTAGTAATATCCATCTATGCAATCTTGAATTTAAAATTTTACAAGTCTTAATAAAAGTTAAGGCCTGATGGTCAGTCTGGATCACAATTTTTTTTCCTAGGATGATCTGTCTTGCTTTCTGCAGACAAAACAATATAGCAAGTAATTCCTTCTCAGTGGTATAATATTTGACTTCACTTCCTTTTAATGTGCGGCTCATAAACATTACTGCCTTTTTCTCCCCCTTTTCATCAATCTGATAGATGTGTCCTCCTATGGCATATTCACTGGCATCTGTTTGTAGGTAAAATGTTTTCTGGTAATCTGGGTGAGTAAGTACATTTGTTTCCAAAAATTTTTTCTTTAATTTAATAAAATTTCGCTCCTCCTCTTCTGTCCAAATAAATTTGTTTCTATTAGATAATAATTTTAATAATGGTTGTACAAATTCTGAATATTTTTCTATAAATTTATTATAATAATTAGCCATTCCAATAAAACCTTTTAACTGTCGAGGATTTTTAGGTGAGGGAAATTCTAATATAGCTCTAACCTTCTCTTCATCCATTTTTACTCCATTTGTAGTCAATCTATATCCTAAGAATGAAATATCTTTTCTACAGAACTCTGATTTATCAAATTTAATGGTCATGTTGTTTTTTAAAAAAATTTGGAAGATCCTTTCTAGGTGTTTTTTATGCTCCTCAAATGTCTCAGACATACAGACTATATCATCTACATATATTAAGGTGAAATCTTCTAATTCCTCCCTCATAATACTGTCCATAGCTCTTGCCAATGCTGCTAGAGATGTTTTCAATCCATAGGGTGTAACAACAAACTGGTATGTTTTCCCTCTATGTTGGAATGCAGTATATTTTCTTGACTCCTTTTCCAATTCAACCTGCCAGAAACTGTTAGTGAGGTCCATGGTACTCAACCAATTAACTTTCTTTGCTCTGTGTAGAATCTCATTTATTCCTCTATAGCAATCATAATCCGGAATTATAATTTCATTTAGTTTTCTTGCATCTAAACATAATCTAACTTTCCCATTGGTTTTGATGACTGGGACTATTGGATTAATATATGGACTAGTACTTCTTTCAATTATACCTAACCTCAACATTTTCTCTATCTCTTCTTGTACCTGATCTTGGTACTTTGTAGGAATTGGGTAATTTCTTTGGTAAAATGGTACATCTTCCCTAACTTTAATCTTATGTTTATATGCAGTGCATAAACCGGGCTGGTCTGAAAATACTTCTTTATACTTTTCTATTAAATCACTCATCTCCTGTCTTTGTTCCTCAGTTACCTCTTCATTCCCTATTCTTTCAAAAATATCCTCTTTTTTTATCTCTCCCTCCTCTTGTACAATTTTAATATAATTTTTGCTCTGGTTTCCAAAAGTTTCAAATTCTTCCCAATTTTCCATATCATTCATTCCTTCCTGTTCATCACAACTCAATTCCTCCTTCATCTCATTTTCAAAATTATTCATCTCCCCTTTAAATTTTGTCTGCCCATCTACACTCATTTTTGATTTATATAATTTGTTTTCATATTTAAACTCCATCACCCATTTTCCAAAATCAAGTTGTGCCTCCACATCCATCAACATATCCGTACCTATAATAAATTTTCTCAATAAGCCTGGCACCACTAGGCATTGAAACGGATATTTTACCCCTCCTATTTCTCCTATTACCATGATCATTTTGTTTATCTTTTTAGTTTTCTTATTTGTTGCAGTCCGAATGGTTAAATTTTTTATTGGTAAGATTTCTATTTTTCCTATTTTATTTTTATTCTCTAACATCCATTTCTCCTGGATACATGTTACGTTACTGCCTGTGTCTATTAATGCTAGTAAACTTGTATCTTCCATCTTAATCTCTATCTCTGGGTTTATTATTTTTTTTTCAATTCCTAAATTATAATTTCTCTCCTCATCTTCTTGTTCTAAAAATTTTCTACTGATTAATACATTTTTTATAGTTAACTTAATTTTATCGTAGGAGCTTTTATCAAATTTTATCACTGGCAACCTCACTTGTTCTGTTTGATGCTCCTTTTCTTGATCCAAGGCGACGATACCAGCGTTCTCTAGTTTTCCGTTTGACTATGTGCACCATCCTCCTTCCTTGTCCCCACGCCTGTCCTTGCCTCTATCTGATTTATTTCCTTCTGGCTCCTGTCATTTGTTCTGTAATTCCTGTCTCCTCTATTTTCTCGATTATTTTCCTGCCCTGGTCTTGGTTCAATATTCCCCCTCATATGATTATCTATTCTTCTGTTAAAAAACTGGACATATGGCCGTCCTTCACTTCTATATTCATTCCTTCTATACAATTCTCCTGGTCCTGGAAATCTTCTATTTCCCTGCTGTCTCATCCCTTCCTCACCCCTTCTGGGTGGAAATCTATTTCCAGTCTGTTCCTCTCTAGGGGTAGGCCTATTCCATGGTCCCCTGTTTCTCTGTCTTATTTCCTTATTTCTCTCCTCTATATCCTCCTCATTTAGCATCCTTTCCATCTCTCGGATCGTTTTTATATTTTGTACTCTTCTTGACAACTGTATCCTTTCATTAAAATGCCGGCTTAATCTCCGGACTATCTCTTCCTCATTTTGCGGTGGTGTCATGTTCTTTAAAACTATGACTCTTTCTATGAAATAATCTGCTCTGGCTCTTCCATTTCCCTCTATATACCTTTCATTTTCTATTCTCTCTTTGATGCCTTCCTGTATTTCTTTGGCCCAGTATCTTTCTATAAACCTATCTTGTAAATCTGCGAAATTTTCCACTTCCTCTCTGATTGATTCCCACCATCTTGCCGCTCCTACTTCCAAGACTCTATCTATGATTCCTCTCCATTCATTTTCAAATCCTTCCCCTGTCCTACATCCAAATTTTCTCTCCACATACCTATCCAGTCTTTTTAGGAACTCCATAGGGTTCCCATTCCTACCATTAAATTTTGGCATCTCCTCCTGATTCCCGCATGACACCTGTATTATCCTTAGGCCTTCTCCTCCTTTATTTTCTTCCACCTTCTTTTCTACCTTTTCCATTCTCTGGGTCAATTCCCCTTGTTTCTCATTATTCCTCCTTCCTTCTGTTTCCAATCGATCAATTCTATCATTATTATTGTTTTTCTCAATCGCTATCTCCTTATTTAAAACTCTTAACTCTTCCCTGTTCTGTATTGTCATTTTTTTTACCTTCTCTATTTCTTTCTTATTAATCTCGGTCACATCAGCTATTATTTCTTTTGTTTCCTCTAAATTCTCCTTAATCTTCTCCTCTAAGTCTCTTCTCATAACTCCTATTACATCATTATTCTCGGTTCTCAACTGTTCCCTCATATCCTCTATCATTTTCTTACTTTCCTCCCTTATTTCCTGTGTTATGAATTTGAAATCTTCCTTCATCTCTCTCATTTCGTCTCTATTTTCCTCTAATTTTTTTTTTATTTCCCTCATATCCTCACTCATATCTTTCATTTCCCCTTTTAATTCTCTCATATCCTCCTTCATTTCCTCTCTCCCTTTTAGACTCATTTCCATGAGAGATCTCATCATTTCCCTCAATTCTTCATTCTCATTATTTCCCTTTTTCTGTTGGGTTTGCATCAGTGGTAATCCCCTAGCCTCATCTACTTGGGTTTCCACCTCACTCTCTTCTATAGGCATATCTGTGCCTTCCATTTCTGTCTCTTGTATTTCTAGGCTTGTCCCTTCTTCCAATTCTATTAGGCCTATTGTAGCTTCTTCCTCTTTTTCATCTATTTTTTCTTTTAATGTCACATATTTTCCTTTTGCAGCTTCCTCAATTGCTGTACCCTTCCTAGACCTACTATGTTTGTTATATTCCTCTAATTTTTTTGTTTTTTTCGCTTTCTCCCTCCTTAAATTATATGTACCTGTCTCAGATTCCATTTTTTTTTTTAAATTTCTTTATCTAAAATTTCAAAATTCCCCTTTATTCTATTTAAATTTTGAAAAATAAAAAAATTATTGACTTATGGTTGCAAAGTCCTGAAAAGTAAACAATATTAATACAAATATTTAATTAATAATCTTATCTAAAGTGCCTTAAGGTTAATTCTTAAATTTTTTTTTTTTTATAATCGAGCCCCACGTTTGTGTGCCAAATGTAATGATTGGTAATTTTGCTTTAATACAAGTCTTAATAAAGTTATAATTTAAAAGAAATAACAATTCAATGCTGCTTTTTGTTACAATAAATTTTTAATATCTTAAAATGACATTCCTATTATCTTTTACAAAGTCACTTACTAATTAAAAATTCTTATTTCCTCTACAAAGAATTACAAAAATTAAGCTTTATTAGCCTAAGTCTAAATTTTGGTATGGCAGCAAGAAGTTTAGTTATAAAATTTAATATGAATTGAAATTGATTTAATTATTTCAATTTGAGCTTGAGCTCTCTTTATCTCGGGTTAAATAGGTGGGTTTTCTAAATTTTGACTAATAAATTTTGAGTTGGCACTTTCAAAAAAATATCTAAATTACAATTCTTACAAGTTAAAATTTTTACAAGTTATTTTAGTTCCTAATTAAATAAATTCCTGAATAATGTCTTCTTAATTGATCAGTTCAATGGTTTGGCTTATTGTTACTCTGTAATTACGATTTTAATACGATACTGCACTTTCCGCACCAGTTAAAAAAATAAAATTTTTTACAGCCAAATTCTGAATACGTCTTCCTCGTTCCGATGCTTTGTTCCAACTGCTTACTGACGCTACCTTTGTTAGAAAAAAAATGGCCAAGTCGTGAATTTCCGCTATTTTTTCGTTTATTCCTTGTAAGTACAGCTTTACGGATGTCATGTTCTTCTTCTTTACGGATACACTTCTTCTTCTTAACAACTGCACTTAAATTTCTTTGCATTTAAATCCAAAACTGTTTTCTATTATATCTCCACGAGAAATATTTAAAACGAATATCTTTTGCCGGTCAATGCGCACGCAACTCCACAAATCAGTTATGCATCGTGTTTACTACAGAACACTCACTAGCTTGCCGTGTGAAAGTTTTAAGTGTATTTTTACATAGTTCTATTTAAATTGTTACCTATCAATTATTTCTAATACATATTCTTATAAATAGTGATTTGTGTGTTTTTTTCCTTCTTATATAAAATCTTGTGATTAGATCTAAAATGTGGCCGTGTGCATTTTCTACACAAGTGAAATTAGGTTATGTTTACAATTCGTTCCTGGTATATTTTAGTAATTTTTACATACTGAATTTATTTTTATATATTTATCTTATTTTGGTAAGTGCCTTTTATATGTATACTACTTCAAAATGTTACAATATATATATATATATATATATATATATATATATATATATTAACAATAAAATATTTTCAGCTTTATTTACAATTAAAATTTGGTTACAGTTTATTTTTAATTATTACAAAATTACTTCCTACGACCTGACTACTAGTGTTATAGTCAAATATTTTGTTTGTCTTTCTGACAAAACTCTTCAGCCCATTAAAGGTTCTCCTAATGTAGGGGAACATTATTCACCACCATAATATTCTTCTCCTGACTCTAACAGAATAAAATCTATTAGTTATTTGTTATATTATTTCAGAGTTAGCGTAGCAGCAATGAAGGCTATTAGGTCGCTCCCAAAGTCAGCATGGAACAAAGAGGTTTTGAAAGCTGCTGAGAAAATTTACTATCAAATTGGAAAGCGTTTTGACAGCAGTGCTCGTACGTTAGCCATTGATATTCTCTTAGAGTCAAACCCAAGTATTGAAACTTTACAACATTTACTTTTGTCCCTGAAGGTCCCAGATCCTGCATATGAGGTTAAACAGTACCTTATTCAAAGGTTACATCAAACTGCAGAAAGGTAATTACAGTATTTATATTGCAGTTAAAAATTATAATTGTTTGATATTTAAGAACAAGAAGAAAATTGTTTTAAAATGAGAAAGGTGTTCAAGGACACACACTGGCCTCTAACCCAGGGAGTGAGGGCACAACAACAAACTGTCCCACATTTTGTCCAGTGTATGGTTATTGTGCAAAAACAGAAAATTCAAAACAGTGCCTGCAGGAAACTCTGCTTGTAGCTCAGTGATTAGCAATGGTTTTTGTGAATGTTTTTTTTCATTTAGTACACTACAAAAACAACATTAACTTTTCATATCTATTTAATCAAACATGAAATATGAGTACTATTTTAGTTTCGAAAATGGAATAATTTTGAAACTTGTCAACAAAACAAAATATTGCAATATTAGGAAAGGCAGAAAAAATTACTCAAATATATTTGAAATAGATCATGTTTCTTGTATATAATGCACATTGAATTTAATATCAATATTTTATAGAAGCAGGCAAAATAGTTACACAATATTTTTTAAACTTATCTTCATTTTGTACCATTTGTTTTACTTCGCTGAATTTCTTACTGAACTATTGTATTGGTGAGGCTTGTTTGATGGTTATTTTAAATTTGCATTTTAATTTCAAAAATATTTTTAAATATATTATGACAGTGTATATGTAAATTTGATCACCAATTTTGCTTTATTTTCATTATTTTTGTTTGCATATTTTATAATATATTGTGTATCTATAGTGCCTTAGCTGCAAGCTACATATAGATAACACTAAATAAATATAAAATGTACCATTCTAGTTTTTTGACTCTATACTGCTTATGAAAAAACGTGATAATTTATAATGCAGGAAAATAAGGTTAACCCTACCAGAGATGACCCTACATACTATATACAGATTTTTTTGTACAGTTTTCCATCCTAACGCTTTTGTTCCATGAAGCTTTTAAAGCCAACCATTGTGTCAGGTGTTGTAGGAAAGGCTATGGGTACACCCATGGTATCATATTCAACCTTCAGTTATGACACCTATGCACTACAGGCAGTCCCTGACCAATGGCCAAAGTGGCTACTGGAACTGCACTTATGTCTTTGGCAGAACACCCTAGATCAAAGTTAGTCAAGCTTACATCCTTTTAGCACTCCCAGTAGGTTTGATCAGTCAAAATCATTATGTGGAGATGTAAGTGAACATATGTAGTAATAATTATGTGAACAATTATGTTAGTAATAAATTTGTGTATGCAGATATATGTCTGAGTGTGTCCTTCATTTCTTTAAAGGAAAAAAAATCAACTCACTCATAACTAGTGTTTGCAATATTTTCTACTTAGTTGAAGTACCAGTTTTCTGTTGCTTCTAATCACCTGTCTATGGTAAAAGACGATAAATTCTACAGAGCATTTTAAAGTTTTTATTCAATATTTGTTGATGTTTCACAGCCAATTATAAATAGATGTGATACCTTGCAGAGTCTAAAAACAATCTTCTAAACAAATAATCAAACTTTTCTTGCTTTTTAGTATCTCCAGTTTGTTGACCCCAGATCTTGTTTGTTGTCTCCACACCCAGTCCTTCTCTTTAAAAAGTTAGTAAGGATACCAATTTTTCAACATCTGTATTCAGCTTAATGACTATCGATTATCTTAGTGATCATTGATATAATTAATGCTTCTTAAACCTTTTTATCTTTCAATTTATATTTTCAATTCCTTCTATTAGTTGACACTCTCTGTATATATATCTTGTACAAATTTTCAATCCCTAATGAAATAATTAAAATGAATTAATATTAATTCATTACTAGGGTTTAAATTATTAATTCCAGTATTATATAGAAGAAAAAATTTTCACAAAAGGTGCAAGGTATGCTGTATAGTTACTTTGTCCCATTTGGCTTAAAATAAGTGATACAATAAGTGATGTAACATATGATTTCATAAAACCACTGATTTTGTGTTATAGCTTGTGTGGTAGAACAGCGGTTTTAAAGCGTAGGTTATGTTACTATACTTATATTAATTATAATTACTTAATAAAAAGTAACTAAGATAATTTTTTTGTGTAGGAAAAATATTTTTTTATATTACTTGTTAAAGATTAAAATAAGATTTAATGGCACTTATTACTTTAATTTTTTGTTTGTTTATTAGGCAATACATAATAATTTATAAAGACAATTATTCAAATATTTAAAAAAATGAAAAAAAATTCATTCAACAATTTCTGTGAATAAAAGAACATCAAGGGGTGCCATTCCATTATGATCATATTTTCCACACATTTACAATCACCTACCAATATGTAAAACTATCATTTCATGCCTTCTTTATATATCAACCCATGATATTTTTAGATATTTCTCATATTATTACTCTTTATTAATTAAATCCTTTATATGTACTTTAGAGACCAAGAATTATCATCCAAAGTGAAATCCATAATAAGATCTGAGAGACTTAGTAACTATCATATTCTTGGGCAACGAGGTTTATCTACAGCTTTTACAAGGTCATTCATGAAGCACCCCAGTGCTAATGGCAGCCTTTCAACTATACAGGAGATCTCAAGTGGCATTGTAAAAAGAGGACTTGTTGACATTATAGTTGAAAAGGATGATATTATAGAAAATATTTTCACGGTTAGTGTCACCACTTATAGTTTTAAAGTTAATATTCTTAGAAAAATCTTGAGAAAAAATGGTTCATGTTGTACCAGAATGTTAGCAGTTGTTCTAAGTAATGCAATTTTCAGAATTAAATAATAAAAGTTATTCCTAAAACATTCATTAACTTTAAGAGTAGATCCTGATTCATAAAAGAAACTCACGTAGCACTGCAAATTATAAGTTTGGTCATCTAATACCAAGGAAATTCCATGTTTAAGTTTAGCCAGAAAGTTTGTGTTAATTAGGAAATTCAATGCATATTTCCTACATGTTTGTCTCTCAGGTCATTCTAATAGTTGTACTAGTTTTTTTTACCTTGATATACTGAATTAATTGAAGCACCACTGGTTTATCAGACCAGCTGGTTATTTGGACCAAAACTTTAAAAGCAAAAAGAAATACATGCTTTCACAAAACATTGTCAGTTAACCCAGTGATTTTCTAATTACATGTGCGCTGCGGCCACTAGCAGGTACAAATTAATTCCTTGCGCCCAATTGAGTTGGATTTCGCAACAAAAATATTCTCACTAATAAAGCACCAAATGTTATATTTTATTATTATTTATTTTTGAAATTTATAATAATTTTTTCATTAGTTATTTTGTACCTTAGTTAGTTTATTATTTGTTAATTGATTATTAGGTGTTCTCATAATTAGTAAAAACAAATTAAATATTACTTACGGTTTTAAGTTTACTTTAGATTCTAGGCTCCCACCACATTGTTCATTTCGTATGTACACAAGAATACACTAATTACAGCTACTGACCCACACCAAATATAACCTATACTAAGCTTCTCATTCTAGTTAACGTAAAAAGTGCTGAAGAGTTCTATTATGTTTATATATCTGACAGAAGGTCAATGGGCCATAAATATCTTTCTTTATTTAAGCTGTAAGTTTCAAGAGTTGATAAATATCCCTTAAAAAGCACTGACATCTAGTCTTGTGTATGACATATCAGAAAATAAACTCTCTTGAAGCAAACAAATCAAATAATAAAGACATTTATGACTAGCTGGGCTAGTCTTTATGTCCATTACTAATAAATTGTCATGACTAGCTGACCATATTTATAAACCGGAATGGGCTAATGTAGTCCAATAAACGACTTATTTGGTCTAGTATTTTTCTCTGTACCAATAAATCAAGATTTTATTGTGTCCAAATAAACACAGAAATTGTCTAAGGAGAAAAGTGAATTAGTAAAATGTTTCATTATGATAAATAAAAAATTAATACCAAAGTGAAATCGTAGCTGTTAGTTACCAATTCCAACCTTGTTGCTTATAAGGGACAACTCATAAACATTGTTTACATACTTTCATTAATGTTACATGACTTTAGCTTGAAGATGCCAGACTTTATCACTGGTAGGTAAATAAACTTGGTGACTACATTAAAAAAGTGCTATGCTTAATCCCCATAGAGTGAATGCCGTATTTTAGAAATATCATACCTACCCTCACTTGCTACTTTATGAGCATCAAATTTCAGCACTATTAAATAAATCTGCCACCTGCAGAATTTATTCCTTAATAAAATATGTGAAAATGACAAACACCAATATTTTACATGGAATTCAGTAAAGTAAAGTACATTACTCTTTATTTTAGCGGAGAGGTTTCGTCAATGAAATAATTGTTTCGGAACATGTCAGCAAGTAAGTTCAAAATTATTCACTCAGTTACGCAATAATTACTTATAATTTAATTAGTGAATTCAAGATTATTACAAGACCAACCTAAATTACCACCAGGCCTATGTTTCAAAATGATCCCAGTGTACCAGTTGATGTGGTAATGGTAATTACAGCTTACAATGAACATGTTGATGTATATTTCGTGGCAAAATAAAATTAATGTAGTAAAAATATAGTACTAAAAGGGAACATCAAATCTATTTAGATAACAGTACTCATGAGAATTTATTGTTGAACCATTATATTTATCTTCTATTTATGGCTTTACCACTAACCCTAGATTTTTTAAGTCTAAATTTTGTCACATGATTACTTTCGTATCGTTAATTTGACTACTCCAATTTCTTCCAATTTCTTTTTTTTTTATTTGCCATAATAGCTTTTTTTATTAATGTGTTAAACATTGTAATATCACATACTTCTTTAGCGCTAGAAAAAAAAATATTATAGTAGTTACAAATAATAGTAGGTACTATTAGAAAGAAAAATAATAATTACGATGACTATGTTTTAATGGAATAGTGAAACACAAATGTTTAAAAAAGTCTTTTTAAATAATGTTAAACCCATTTTATTTACAATGAACACAGAATGTAACAAACAAATGAGTTGTAGAGCAAGTTTTTTAGTAAAATGAAAGCATTTTTACAAAAATATGTAAATAGAACACAAACATAAAAAAGTCACACGATCACTTATGTAATGTCAAAATGACAACGCAAGCTCTGTTTCACTAGGCGGCATGCGAACTTTAGCGGCAAAACTGTGCATACGACATCGGCTATTGTAGGTATGAATATACTGGGAAGATAAATGCGCATAAACCGCTTATTTGTCAGATACAGCAATTGTTTAAATGGAGCATCGTCATTTTGACGAAGTATAAGTGATCTAGGTTTAAACTGGTAACATGGATCAAGTATTTAATAAATTTTTTCTGATAGGAAAAAGTAAGAAATATTAGGAATTTCTTCTTATCTGAATGGTAATGGAGACAGTGCATCAAAAATGTAAGAAATGTTTCTGTATTTCTTTTCTTCAATGTGTCTGTATTCTCATATAGTTATAGTAAAAATGCCAGTCACTTAAATACAAGTAATTAGTGTTGATTAGGCTTCATAAGGTAGTGAATTACATCAATCAATACATTTGAAGGTCATGTTTCATTATTAAACTGCTTTGCTTAATATCAAAATAATTGTGTTCACTTCTAAAAAAACATCCCTTTTAGAACTTCCTTCAAATAATCATTTGTAAATGCGAATATTATAGTCATAGAATCTTTTAAAAAACTGAGGAATTCTCTTATATTTTTTATACATATTGTACTAATGACATAGTTCTCCCCTCAAATAGAGTTCTTTATTAAAAACACAACCTTTACCATGGATGTAAAGGAATTTTTTCTAGAGGTAGGGTTCTGATGTCCATAGTCTGTAATTGGGGAGGTTGACTTTTGAGAATTAAAAATAATGTGTAAACATGTTTTGAAATAGAAACAGGATAGGAAATTTTATCCAAATAACTGCTCTATACTTTTTATTTTTACTTAAAAATCACTCAAATTTTCAGGTGGGTTTCTAACTTTCTACCTTTTACTAGATATGTCTCTAACTTTCATAACTTCTCTTCATTTTCTCTCATTAAAACTTCGTCTCAACCTATGATACATTTTTCTTAACTCTTAGGGCACTTAGGTTTGATTCAAAACAATTGTCTCTGGTCCTTAATTTTATGTTTAACAATTTAAGTTTTTTCTTGAAGTTAATATTTTATATTCATTCCACTTTACAGTAACTCCAATAAAAAAAATTAATGATAACTCTTTGTTGCATGAAATAATTGTTCAATATAATAAAAGAATTACATGAGTTATTTTTAATTTAAAAAAATACTTTCCATTGCTATGGACTTGTTTTAAATATACACGGTGTCCCAGGAAAAAAATGATGAAACTTTTAGGGTTTGTTCAAGTGAAAATAATTTAAAAATTTGAATATAAATGTAGATCTGGAAACACTTCATCAACAAGTTAAAGCTAGGTTTTGTTTACAAATTACACATATTTGTTAATCATTTAAAATAGTTAACATTACTTTAAACCTAAAGATTTAGTTTACTTTAAACCTAAATATAACTAGGTTTTAGTAACTAGGTTTTCATATCGAGATTTGCAAACTTTTTCTGATAATTTTTAAAATACTCTAGCTACAGGTCTGAGACTTGTTTTAGTTGACTCATTTTACACAAAGTCCATTATATTTCACACCTCAAATAACGCCTTATAATTTTTATTAATGTTTCATTTTATTGAAGAAACTGAAATCAATGTGAAATCTTTAAAGTTAGTTGTTGTAAACATCTTGGTTTCACTGATTAAATCATAAGTAATTATTTAAAGAACACTATCAACTTAACATAAGAAGTGATTAGCAGGTTTGGCTTCATCAATGAAACAACAGTTTCGAAACATAACCAGAGTAAGTGAAAAGTTTCCATTAAGTTCTATAAATAATAACTAACTTTTTAATTAAAAACAGTTGTAATTCGTTAATGAAATGATTCCATATCTATGATTATAAGAACTTTTCCCACTATTTTCATCTGAGGAACAAGCCCTGAAATTTTGTTTCTTTTTGGGATACACTGTTTAAACTTAGACAGAAGAATATAAAAACATTTTGTTACTGTTAAGCCTAAATAAAATAAACTGAAATATCACTTGAAATAAACCATGTATCAGGGTATAATCATTAAATACTGAAACTTCTGAATCAGTTGTGATTAATAAGGGATCATCAAAAATAAACACTTTAGGCCTATAATTATGATAAGTATTGAAATCTTCAAGTTTTCCTAGCGAAGACAACTCCTCTGTACTTACTAGGCTGTTTTCATCTGTTGGGAAAGATACAATACTTGATTAATAATTATTATTATACAGATCACAGCAAAAGCTTAAAATATTAAAACACTACACACTTAATAACATTAAGATATAATCAAATATTAACATACACTTTAAACACTATGCAGCTAAATATATGTTAAAGACTAACACCAATGCAGGTTCCCAAACATTTTTCATTTTATCACATAGCATTTGAGTTATCATTTTATGTTAACTTATTATGCTCTAGATCAGCGGTTTCCAAACGTTTTTGGTGACGTACCCCTTAGTTTGTACTATGTATTATAGCGTACCCCATGGCCCATAACATTAATTGTACATGCATCATTAGTTTGCCTTTTTTTTATTTTTCAAGTTTTTATATGCAATTATCATCACTCTTATGTTGTAAAATCTGAATTTCAAAGATAAAATACAATTAGAATAAAAGATCTGGAATGTATAAAAATACCATTTTATATATTTTGTTTTTAGTTATCTGTATTAAAACTTGTTACGTTGGAATAATAAAATGCAAGAACTGTATTAATACATATATTTAATTATAATCAAATTACAAAATACAATATTCAGAATTGTAGATGTCACACAATGAAAATGTTCTGGTACAGATATCATCAGTTATTCAATGTGAGGGATGAGCTTGAATGGAACGGCTTAAACTGCTGATGTCTGGTATAATTAGGCTTAACTTGAGTCTGAGATCACATTCCACTGTTTGCATTTGGTTCCTATATTTATTTTTGATGTACAGCAGATGTGAGAATCCCGCCTCACATAGATAGGAAGTTCGGAACGGTTTTTTTTTTTTTTTTTTTATTAACTTGGGAGCGGGTTTGAATTGCCCGAAGCACTGCTACCTTAAGGTATATTGTACTTACCTCCCTGATCTAGTCAAATAACCCCTTCCCTCTTACCAGGTTTAGGAGTTTCCTGACTAGAGTTTTACCTTCAGCATCCACCAAAGCCGTTCCATCACCAAAGAGGTTGAAGCGCCTCTCAGCAAGTACTTCACATCTGTAAATAATGTGTGTGGCAGTCTCCTGTTCCTGCCCGCACAATCTGCACACTGGTTCATCCTTGTAGATACCCATTTTATGCAAATGTTTCCTTAGTCCACAGTGTCCCGTGAGTAGTCCTGTGGCTATCCTTAATTCCTGCCTAGACAGATAGATGAGACTCTTCTGCAGCCCCAAGGAAGATCTCCTAAGGGTTAGCTTACTGTGTCTCATCCCTTCGGCCCTGATCCAGTGCTCACAGTGTCTTTCAGCCATCCACCTTCGCACTGTCATCCTGACCATGGATTTGGAAATACCCACCGCAGGTTCCGGTCCAATCAGGGGAGTCGAGGACCCCTCCCTGGCCAGCGCATCTGCGGCTTCATTTCCAAGTATTCCCCTATGCCCTGGCACCCAACCAATCTTGACTTGATTGTGCCTTGCCAGAGCTTGTAGGTTAATTAGGCACTCCCTGACTATGGCCGAGGTGACCACGTGTCTGTTTAGTGCCTTAATTGCTGCCTGACTGTCGGAGAAAATAGCAATCCGGGCCCCATGTGTTTCCCTTCTCGCTATCTCTCCCAGACAGGCATTTATAGCATATACTTCGGCCTGAAAGACAGAGGTATGCCTCCCCAAGGAAAAAACTAGTTCTACCCTTGGGTTTTTACAATACACCCCCGCTCCAGTGCCGAAGTCCATCTTGGAGCCATCTGTGTACCAGATCTGAGCTCCCGATGTTAATGTCCCTGACCATTCCATCACAGTTTGGTGGACCTGGTCAGGTGCAAACATTCGAGTAATGTGGTCGCTGCCCATTTCCAAGACGGGTTCTTTGACCACGCACTCGATACTCATATGTCCCGAGACATCTGGGAGGTTAGCCCAGTTGCTCGAGTTGCGCAATCTCCATGCCGCTAGCCTCGCCTCTCCCCTAAGGACAAGCTCAAGGGGAGGGAGGTTAAGCATTACTTCCATTGCTGCACCTGGTGTAGTTGACATCGCTCCCAGTGTGCACAGACAGGCCAATCTCTGTATAGAGCTCAGTTTAGCTCTTGTCTGTGCCTGGTTGGCCTTTGTCCACCACACCAGAGCTCCATAGGTAATCATAGGTCTTATCACCCTCAGATACATCCAGTGCATCATTGATGGCTTCAGTCCCCATTTCTTACCCACCATTCTTCTCACAGTCATCAGTGCCCTTTTGGCCCTGTTAACTGTCCTCTCAAGATGTGGATTCCAGGTGAGTTTCCTGTCCAGAGTAACTCCCAGGTACTTCACCTCCCCCACAAACTCAAGGTATTCACCAAACAAGCGGGGCTTCCTGGTCGTCAGATCTTTTCGCTGTCTGGTGAAGTTAATGAGAGCAGTCTTTTTTGGATTTACCCTAAGGTTCTCCTTTTTACACCACTCTTCAATCAGTCGTAGAGGATTCCTGATTACCTCAAGGACTGTATCAGGGAATCTGCCCAGGATCAGGACAACTATGTCGTCCGCATATCCTAGACAGAAGTACCCCTGTTCATTCAGGAGTTCAATAAGGTTGTCAACCACTAGGCACCACAACAGAGGAGAGAGAACCCCCCCCCCCCCTGTGCACAGCCCAGACTTGTCTCCGCCCTTCTGACCTCCCCTGCCACCTCTACAGAAATGCTTCTGTTTGTTAACATGGAACTTATCCAACCACAAGTGGTCGCATCCACTCCATGACGTCTTGCACCACTTACCATCGTCTCCACTGAGGGGTTATTGAAAGCCCCTTCAATGTCGAGGAAGGCACCTATGGCACAACCTTTCTTAGCGATCATTTGCTCAATCCTACCAACCACTTGATGGAGAGCTCCCTCGCAAGATTTCCCCGGTTGGTAAGCATACTGGTTCCAATGCAGTGGTTTGATAGCCAAAGCACCCCCCCTAATATGCTTATCAACCAGTTTTTCAAGTCCCTTGAGAACAAAGGACATGAGTGTGATAGGTCTGTATCCTTTCCCTTCCGATTGGTTAGCGGTGGGCTTAGGTATAAAGACCACCTTACTAGATTTCCAGGCTGCCGGCACATGCCCTAGAGCAATGCTTAGCCTGTATAATTTAGTAAGTACCAGCACCAGCATATCCATTCCCTGCTGCAGCAGCACAGGATAGATCCCATCTGGACCTGGAGATTTGTAGGGTTTAAAAGTGCCAATAGCCCATCTTACCCTTTGTGGAGTTACTATCCTCCTTGCCACTTCCCAGTCCTCCCTCTTACCACGTCTTGTGGAGAGTTTGGTAACCGGTTCAGTGTCTGCTCCCCCAAGTTTCCTCAGGGTACTGGAAGGGAAATGTGTCCTGATTAATTCTTCCACAGTTTCCCCTGCCGTTTTTGTTATATTTCCCAGTGGGGTTCTTAGCATCCCCACCGGATTAACTGGGTCCTTAGAGAGCACTTTATACAGTCGTGCCCCTTCCCGAGTTTTGTCAATCTCATGACAAAACTCCTTCCAGGACTTCCTGCGCGCTTCTCTAATTGCCCTGTTGTATTCGGTTAGTGTTTTCCTATACAGGTCCCACTCCCCGTTCTTTTTTGCTCTATTAAAGAGTCTCCTGGTGGTCTTCCGAAGTTTGGCTAGCTTCTTGTTCCACCATGACGGATCCCCTACTTTCCTCCCCTCACTGAGAGGGCAGTTATCGGTAAAGGATTCTATTATAGCCTCGCCAACCAATGTGGCAGAGTCTTCTAGCTCTCTCCTCCCACCATACTCTAATCCAGCCTCCTCAATCCGAACACCCAGGTCCCTCCTGTAGGAGTCCCAGTCTGTTCTTCTTGGATCCCTGGTTGGGCGAAGCATGGCTGGATTTAGAGAGATATCATACCTAATATGTCTGTGATCAGAAGAAGATGGTTCAACCGACACATGCCAATTTAGTACATACCTAGCCATCTGGTTCGATGCCACCGTAATGTCCAGGACCTCCTGTCTGGCCCTAGTGACAAACGTCGGCTCTTCCCCCTGATTTAGGACTAGTAGATTCTTAGAGCTAAGATAAGCTAAAAGTTCCTCACCTCTAGTGTTTGTACCTGTACTACCCCACGAAGTGTGATGGGAGTTAGCATCCATCCCCACCAGCAGCTCCTCATCCACAGCCTCGCAGTGCTCGACCAGGCTCCTCAGCTCTTGTGTTGGCAGAGCCCCCGCGCAGTCAAAGGGGAGATATGCCGTGGCCAAGTTCAGCCTCTTCATCCCCCCCTCCGCCCGCAGCTCCACCGTCACTGCTAACAAATCCCTGCAACAGAAGTTCGTTAGTACAAAAGCACACAACCCCCTCCTAACCAGGATACACGTCCTGGGAACACCGGAGTCCTTATCATACAACAACTTACCTCCAGATGTCGCCAGCCCGCATATTTTTCCTCCAGAAATCCATGGTTCCTGGATGAGCACCAAGTCCACCTCTCCCCTGTCCAGCATCCTACACACGACAGCACTCGCCGCCCTGCTATGCTGTAGGTTCACTTGGAGGATCTTGATCATTGTTCTGCTTAATTTGCAGTCGCCTGGGTCCGCAGAGCAGCCCCAGGACTAGACATCGTGCTCAACTCTACAGCCACTTCACCGGTTTCTGCAGTCGGCAGCTTGACAGCCGCCCCCGCACCCCCAGTGATGGTTGCCGTTGACACATCTGCTACAGACTCACGGTTTGCCGTCTCATTGGCTCCCACTGTCTGTGCAGTCTCGAAATTAATTCTTATACTTACTTGGTCCATTAAAGTCCCACGAGTATGGGGGAAATAACGGTCGACCAGAGCAGAGCCCCCACTGCCCTGGCAAGACAACATACAATGAGGTTTTGTCTGGTTCCTCAAGGGGATCGTTTGGGACTGCATTTTATACCCTGCAGCCATTCATCCTTCGGCACGATGCCTTCCACCTTGGATTGGGTATTCAGTCACTGACCTTGAAGCACACCCCAAGTTCAGGACATTATTAACTGCTCAGATGAACAGCCTGCTTTACTCTCTTTTTTACAACTGTGTCGTTTGGGCAGTTTCCCGCCCCTACTTCACTGTCGCATTGCCCTTGGTTCACCCGGGAGGTGAGAGTAGCATTGTGAGGACTTAATTCCCAACTACCCCAGTCTCCCCGGTCAGAGCACTCGGTTATTTCTACCAAGCCCAACCGGTTGACTGACGAGGAGGGATAATTCCTCACCTTTGAACCATATCCTTGGTCCAGGCCTGCATATTCAGAAACCTTCCGGAATCCTTATTCACAGGTAACCTACATTTCTGTAGGCCGTCCCACTATCCGCCACCTGTGGACCCGCCCGGTTGCTCAGGCCAGCTTGCCGGGTTCGGAACGGTAGTAGAAACTCAACTGCTTTGTCAGCAATTTCCCCATACTCTGAGCGTCGTTGGATCCGAATCGGGCAATATTAATGCAATTGGGGCAATATTAATGTTTCCCCAATAGTATGTGGTTTGCACTCTTGAACAATTCTAAGACTAACTTTATAGGAAGCTTCAACCGTTTTTAAATTCAAACTGGTAAAAGAATTAATATTTATCTTGCTGCCTTTTAATGAAGCTTCCTTATTTTTGAAAAAATCCAATGGTTTATCTTTGTAACTTTCATGTTTTGTTAGGAAATGACGCTTTAAAAGAAATGGTTTCATTGAATAATGAGAAAGTGTTTCCAAACAAATGACGGATTTTGGCCTAACTTCATTGTCATGGACCTCATTACAAGTAAATCCATAAGACAAGTAGTTATCATATTTACGCCTTTTTGATTGTACGCACGTTTGTTGAACTAATGGCGACGCAGAACACACAGAAGAACTTTGCTCTTTTGATGAAGACGTACTAGGTACAGGAGTAAAATTACCTTCTTCAAGTAACGATGAAACTCTTTGCTTCTTCTTTAACGTTTGAAGACTGGCTTAACCACTTATCTATATTGATATAACAAACACTGCCCTATGAAATAATTAATAAATTAAGAATAATGTGACTGTATGACACACGCTTAAAAACTCACACTGTGCAGATTGGTAGACGATAGACAAACTGACAGAGAAAGTTGAGAGCATCAGTTATGTAGCCACTCAGCGAGCAAAACAAAACTTTCACCCGCTTTTCCCGCAACCCGAAACTTCCCTCGCATCAGCCGGCACATAGCAAACTGGCGTGGTCCTGCTCACGTACCT
The DNA here is from genome assembly GCA_036971475.1 of Prosapia bicincta. NCBI lineage: Eukaryota > Metazoa > Arthropoda > Insecta > Hemiptera > Cercopidae > Prosapia > Prosapia bicincta. The sequence continues at coordinate 4,483,578 of JBAIZL010000393.1, forward strand.
CCTGGCAATGTCTCGCGTACCACCAAGGGGTACGCGTACCACAGTTTGGGAAGCGCAGCTTTAGATAGACATTTCAGTCAAGTTTTTTTTCCTTCATTGTAACAACTAATCTTCATCATAGTTAGAATGATCATAGAATGGTTTTGATTTCACAATTGAATGATCAGAATTGTTTTGTTATAACAATTAGTTTAATTTAGTTTTTTTTTAGCTGGGATTGTTTGCTGGTGGATTGAGCTCGTTAGTGTCATCAGATGAAAATTCCACACCTGATGAACAGGAAGAAGCAGCTACAGCTGGAATGGAACTTACTGTGCTGGGAGTTCAGATTCGTCCATTTGTATTTTTTTCTGGACAAGGAGAACTTATGGGACATGTTTGGTCAGGCACTGGCTCTGAAAAGACCCCTGCTTTCCAGGTCTGTTTAGATTTATTTTAAACACTTTGAATAAAATGATTTATTTGTTTAAAAATTAATAACATATACACTTTAAGAGATATTAATATATATTGAACTGTATAAATTTAAACTACGAGTATTAGCTCAAGTTGAAGATAGAGACAAATTAGTTTTTTCAAATTTCAATTAAATTTTTCCTGAAAACAGCTTGGAGCCTAAACAGGATGGATAAATCAGAAAAAAATAAAACTCAACACTAACACTATAGTAAATTACTTTACTTTTTACCAAACATTTTAAAATATCTTATTTATGTTTAGGCTTTGGTGCTTCTACAGGACCACCTGGAATACATTCCTTTGGAACTCGGTTATATTGCAGAGTTGAGCCTTCTTGGAGGAGTGTCATTTGATTTGTCTGGCCAAATTACTCTTAGCTTATGGAATAGAAATGCAGAATCTCTAGTTGAGAAAAAGTAAATTATAAAATCTTCATTTTTTAAATTTAGAGTTTTGTGTTTAGACATTTAATGTGAATCAGAATTTATGGACAAACTGATAATTTTTCAACTCTTTGAACAGTGTCAATGTAATAGTACATTACCACAGTACAAAACATCCACAGTAATGACGTCACTGTTGTGTATTTATATTCATCTTAAACCTCAATGAACATATATGTTGTAATCTATTTTTTTATTAAGAAACTACCCTGCCATCCTTTGGCAGTTTTTAGAAATAAATTCTTGTGTCAATAAACAAAATAAACTCCATGGATACACAGGGTATGTCCGTGCCTGTCTGAATGCTACTGTCCCTACCAAAGTACAAAAACTTTTCTCAGTTTAAGCATAATATTTTATAAACTTATCTTTTTTAACAAAGGTGAATATCAAGAGTATACTCAAAACCTAACTATCCTAAACATACAAAATTAGTATGTTTATTTATACAGACTAGTTTTGGCAAAAGTATCGCCTTCATCAGTGAATGGCTAACAATTATCTTGATTGGCTTTTTATATTATGTAGGCCTACACAACTTAAATTTCTATTTGTATTTCAAAAATAATACTACTACAATTTTTGCATAAACAGCTTTATTTTATTTTCCCTATTGTTCTACCAAAATCAGTTCTTTTTTGTGTGGTTAAATGACATTTTTCTTACAAAATGTCAACATTTCTGAACACCTAATTTTTTAGGGGCTTGTTAGCAGTTTGTAAAGATACTGTTCAAAGGGTTAATTGAAAAGTTAATAGCATTTAGATTTTAACAAATATGGCTTCTTGACTGAAAAGTGATTTTTTGTGGTAATTTGGAGGATGACTCAATAGTTGAGTAAGCATATGCAGTGAAGGTATGAAAACCAATGGTCTTAGTCTAATGTTATTATTATTTGACTAAACTGTCGGGTTATAGATTATTTAGAATTCTTGTTTACAAATTAAGAAATAAATATTTAGCCAAATCTTAACATAAGCCTAGTTTTATTAGATTACACACAATTTTATGATTTTAAAAGCTGGCATGGAATAGTCAATAAACTGTCACAGTTTTCTCATGTAGTATTCAAAAACTCTCAACTTTTGTGAAGTCCTAGAAATACATTTTTGTTGCCAAACTAGTTTTAGATTGGTTTTTCCAAATATGAAACATATTTGCCACTATAATGGCAAACATCAGAGAGAGTAAATCTTTTAATCATAGAATTAATAATACTAATACTAGTTATCACCAATGCATAGGCCTGAAACTTACCACCGATAAATAGTTAAAACATTTAACGTTGATACATAATATCGACAGTTATCACCAATGCATAGCTCGGAAATTTAGCACCAATAGTCTCAACATTTAACACCACACATAGCTAAGATATATAGAAGACACAAATTCCCTCAAAATGGGTTTCCAAAAGAAGAAGGTTATTATAATATATACACAATATAGTATCACTAGAATTACTATTTAAACTCTTCTTTAATATAGGAAACAACATTAAAAATTCATTGAAAAATATGAAATTGTTTACAAACTGTAGGAAAAACTTCCGTAATACTATTCACTTGTAAAATATATGGCCCAAAACTGAATTTGGCAAAAAGGGTAAGACACCAATGACAAATAATTCTCCTATTTTATTTTTTTAAAACTCCACTCTTATCTGTAACACCAAAATAAATGTCCCCAAAACAATTATTCTTATCCTATAACCAAGTGTGTGTATACATTTTAAAGTTATTAACATAGTTTAAGTCTCTATCCTATTATATTTAAGCAAATGTCTTATTGTTCACAATCAATGCGATATTATTTTCATTATTGTTCAGAAACATTATTCCTTAAATATAATTATAAGAAATAAAAATAACTCTAAACCAAAAAAATTTTGCCAATAATATTAATATTTTAAACATAGAAGTCTAATAAGTATACTTGTATCTCAAGATTTAGATTGTAAAAACAAATGTGTTAAATTTATTTAATGAAATTTTAATAAAAAACAATGATTGATACAAAACTTTGTTTTTTAAATACAATTAATTAAAACATTCCAACCAAATAGCTTTTAACTCAAAAGGTGTGAATGTATTCTTTTCAGTGCTGGAGTATCTGTGACTGGGCTCATGAAAGTAAACTCTCTATTTGTTCATAGTCAAGTCCAGTTTAACATTGCAACAGAAGTGAAACTTCGGCTAGTGTCAAACATAGACTTCTACAACAATATTGCCTTGTGCCTGCAACTGCAACAACCAAACTCAATTCTCAAGTAAGTTTATCACATAATTAGATATATTCTGTTTCAGGAAAGTATGTAGAATATGATGGTATAATTTATTTTAATTTTTCTTTAAACTTTTTAGAATATTGTTAAAAAGCAACAATTAATTTTAGAAAATGTCAAATTTTGAAAGTAAGTCACATAAAAATGCAAAATTGCTACAATTTTGATATAAAAAAAAATTATATATACATATATTTTAAAACAACATAGGTTATTCAAATACAAGAATATTTATTAATTTATATTCAAAGCTTGTCGTTGGTAAACAGTACCAACATCATCAGGAATGAAAAATACAATAATGCAAGCTATAGGCCTAAAACATATGTGTTGTAAAGCTACAAATATAATATATATTCTTATAGACAAATATAATTATTTTAAGAAACATATGAAGCTTATAAATTTTAATTATAAATAAATAAAACCTCTTCATTTATGTCCTGATGTACATTTGGCTGCAAAGCAATTATCTTCAGAGGAAATTACTACAATTAAGTCTTGTAATAATTTCCTTTGAATATGATTGCTTTGTAATAAAAATACACATCAGGACATAAATAAAAGGTTTTTTTGTCGTTTAAGAGGTTTTATTTATTTATAATTAAAAATGACACTTCAGTTGCTCCAAGTTATTCTTATAATTAGCTGATCTAGTTCGTAAACCACAATGGGTTAACCAATAGAGAAAATATAGAAATTTTGTAAATCTTGTCCTAAACAATAAAGCTGTTTATTATTCACAAAAATATAATCTAGAAATGTATTGCTGGTAGCCATGAAACAGCCAAACTGACAGCGGTGAAGCCGAAACAGTAATCCAGGCATTTTGCAGGAGCTAATTGAACCCGCCCAGTAATGATACATGTTACTCAAACAACACAGTTCTGGCACCTATCAATGTGATTAGAACTGCACAGATTTGATTTGTCGCAAAAATCACCGATGGATAGCAGGATAGCTCAACAAAAAGAAATAGATCTCAACATATACCTTAATACTACTTTAAAATAAATATAAAAATGCAACAGTAACGTTGTTACTGTGGACTGCTTGCAGAACAGCAATGTGATAATTGCTATGTTACTGTTCAAAGGGTTAAAATGTATTATACATAAAAATTACAGTTTAGATTTTTATATCGGTCTTTTAAAACAACAAAACATTGAATTTCTTAGACATCACCATAACAAAAAATCAAAACAAACATGAATTCAACATGTACAGTTCACCGTGACAGACACACTGATACACAATTCATCAAACCACCCAATACAACAAAAACACGCAGCATTCAAACATTTACTACACAGACTAAATAAAATGCCTATGTCCACAATTAACTTCACAGAGGAACTAAACACAATCAAATATTTAGCTCACAAAAATGGTTATGACAATTATTTAATAGACAAACTACATAGAAAAATACTCAACAAGAACATTAACAACAACACAAACAACAAAAACATGAACACAAACAAATTCATCATCCTCACATACATAAACAAATTCACAAATAAAATAGCACACCAATTCCAAAACGCAGGATACAATGTAGCTTACAGAACAACAAATAAAAGCCAAGCGGCTATCAGACACAGCATAAATAACACATACAATAACCCAGGAGTATACAAACTAAAATTCAACAACTGCAATAAGTTCTATATTGGACAAACAGGCTGATCTTTCGCCGAAAGATATAAAAAACACAAAAGCGCACTGCACACTACTATTGAATCCACCTTCGCAAATCACCTTATGGACACTAAACACTCATGCAAAAGTATGGAAAATAACATGAGCATCCTCCATACATGCAACAAAGGTCATAAATTAAACACACTAGAACAGTATGAAATATCACTAAACGCTTTTAAATGTTTTAAACTTGCCTATAGTAGCACTTACTTTGCTTGTTGAGGACGGCCGTTTCGGGAGATGTGTCCCTTTGTCAACTCAGACCGGAACTGCCAGTTATGCAGTAAACATTTAAAAGTGTTTAGTGATTACTAGTAGCTCACGCGAAGATGGAATCAACAAATGTTAAGTATGAAATATATAGACATAGCAACACACATATAAATGACATCCTAAATGAACAAACATGGCACAGATCACACCTACTCTTCGATCGCATCACTTCTAACTTTCAAAAAAATGGTACCGAGGAAGCACAATATATGTCCATGCCAATATAAAACAGATTTTTGAGTTGCTAAAATACCAGCTGGCTAGACAGAGTAAATTTGTTTGTCTTAATAAATTTTTCTACATCCTGTGCAGAGAATCTTACTTAACCTTTTATGTCTCCTCTTTATCAGGTTTTTTCCAATGTTTATATTATGGTATATTGTTCTATGTAACCAGTACAGAACGCTCTCTACGACTTGTCGTCAAGCATTATTACGACAAAGCTAAGAATAGCAGAAAACTATGATGTTTATATATGTTGATATGTATACAAATATAAACATATACTTTATTATATTAACTTTTAAATAAGTTTTAATTACAAGACATTTAAAACCCCTTCATAAACTAAAAATCCTTAAGAAGATGTTGCTAGATACTTTCTTGTACATGTTTGTACTTTCCTGTACTAGATTATAAATGACATGTTTGTACTTCATTTTTAAACTTCTGTTTCAGGCACAATATACACAAAGTTGAGAGAATTCCTGGAAGTAAACATCGACTTCGAAAATCAAAATACAAAGCAATACCTGTTTCAGGCAGTACTTATGCTCTCAATCAGAAAAACAATGAAATGTGCAATGTTATATTTAAAAGTTAAAGATTTTAGTTGTAAATAAAAATGTAATACAAGTTGCATCATTGGTCAGAGTTGTTTTTAAGAACTTGAAACATTTAAAATCAACTATGAAAATTGTTATTTCAAAATTGCTAACATTATTAACTAAATATTCTGGCCTACACTTTACAACACATATTTAATTTACCTTCAAGTAACACCTGCAGGTTTTAAAAAATTATTCCATCTTTAGGATTACTAATATTTACTGTAGTAGACAGCATTATTAAAAGTAAAATATAGTGGATAAAACATACTTTGAATTAATGTTTAAGTCCCTAAAGTAAAATTAATTAATAAATTACAATTATAAGTAATTATTATATAACTGAATGGAAATTTAGAACTTACTTGCTGGCACATGTTGAAACAATCGTTTCATTAACGCAGCCAACCAGTTACTTCCATGAGGTCAGTTTAGTTAATGAAACAATTGTTTCAAAATGCATCATGAAGTAAGTCCTTAGGATTTCACTCAGTTATGCAATAATTAGTTATAATTTCAAGATGGTTAGTCAGTAAATTCAAGATGATTACAACAAGCAACTTTAAATTACAATTATTGATACTGTTAACACAAAAGCTTTGCCAGATATTTTTTTAGTTATTATTTAAACATGTCTTAAGCAGTGTGTAAGTAAAAATATCATCTGAGAAGATAGTTTAGAAGAAATATGTCTAAGGCGAAAGAAAATGTCTTATTTTTAGGATTCACTACTATTTATGGATCGCATCGGGTATCTATTTCTCAACATGTACATAAATTTTACTAGCTTAAACTGTTGCCATGATTATCACACAATATCATAAATAGTACTCTAAGGTTAAAAATGAATCTAAAGAATAAAACAATATACAAAAAATTTTTAAATTAAATTTGTAAATTTAATCAATAGGTCCTCAAAAACCTACTGAGGTTAAGAAAGAAATATTTTCTCATTGTTTGATCATTTCCTGTTTGTTTGTTTATTTTATTTGTTTCATTCATTTTTAACCCTACAGCACTATTATCATATCATTATATTTTGTGGTAACCATGGCAACAGTTTAAGGTTGTACAGTGGAGGTTTTGACAACAACCAGATGGGGGGCAAAAATTCATATATGTCTTTGAGAAATTAATTTCTTGATATTGGAAAGTCACTGCAGTGCCAAAGTGAGCTAGACTTTCAACATGAAGATTTACAGTTCGAACCTGGATAGACTCCAAATTTTTATAATTTAGTTATTGAATAATTACTTGAAACAACTTTATTGATATCAATTCTCATCCACTATAAGTTTAAAAAAATGTATTTGAACTTGATTGGACGAATAAAAACATATTTTATTAACGATCGAAAATTTGTACAAGATATATATAAATATATATATAAAGTTGATATATCAACTTCATAAAGCCAGTGCAACGGAAAAATAATGGACAACGTAAAATATCAAGATATATATATATATATATATATATATATATATATATATATATATATATATATACACAGTCGAACCTCTGTATAACTAAGTCGATTATCCAGAGAAAAAATTCGTTGTAGAGAGGTATTCGTTATTGAGAGGTTGTTGTGAAGAATGCTCCCACCCTATCTTACTGATCTTACCGCATTACGCATACCGCACTACGTGCGGTAATAAAAGGGATACAGTATAATATCGCGAGCGTAGTTAGTGTAATAGGCCAATGTTAATATAGGATAATGTTTTATAATGTCTCAATTTATTTGAAATTCAAGTTGTTAAAAATGTTTTATTGATGTTTTCAGAATGTTTCTTCATTGTATTATACATCCATATTCAATATTTTTTATAGGGTCTACTCTGTATAGGCTATTATGATAAGTTATCTAATGCTTATGAAAACTTACTGGTAAATAAGTAGACTCACCAATTAATTTTCAGGAAGCATGACTTGAACGTAGTGAAATTTAATCGAAGCAAACTCAGTATTCCGTAATTTAGTAACTGTATTGTTTATTAACCGTATTACATTTATTAACTGCCTATACTAATTTTATTTGAATACACATAATTTATCAGCATTTTAATTTTATATACACAATTCAATTTCAAACAACACAGTTTTATACACTACAGACCGTACCCGGAGAAAAAAAATACTGTATTAAATTAAACATAAAATACGATGTACAGTAACTTCGTATAGGTACTCTTTAAATCGTTTCCAGTTTTCAGTTTTACTTGAAAAAGTTAGTAATTTTTTGTTGCACTTTGCGTTTGAATAAATCACGTTCAATGAATGTTTCACATTTATTCAGACAATCAAAAATGTTGTCTGGTACACCATCTTTCAGTTGAAATCCTCGCCTGATGATTTTGAAAGCATGTAAAACTTTATGATCTGTAGAGTTCTTCTCTTCAGATTCATCACAATCATCGTCATAGTCGTCGCCATCATCTTTCAAAAGTTCATTTGAGTTTGTCATCTGGACGCTTTGGAGTATGTCTTCGTCATCTGGAAAATTGGAAACAGCCAAATCTTCTTCCAGATTAAAAAAATCTTCAAGTCAAAACGTCATCAGCTACGTTTCCTGAACTCTTCAGAAAATCTCATTGCTTTTATAATTCACTTAAAGTCATGTCCTCTTCATGTGTAACCGAATTAAATCCAGCTTTGGAGAAACAATTAAAAACTGTTGATTTCTTCACGTCATTCGTCCAAACTTTTGCTAATTCAGCCATGCATTCCCTTAGATTAACAAAGTTTTTGGGTACGATTTCATTGTTTTCTACGGTAGTCACAATCTTTTTTTTAAATTCTTTTTCTGTAGTGTAGCTTTAAATTTTTTATTACTCCCTGATTGAGTGGTTGAAGTATCAATGTAACATTTGGTGGAAAGAAAAACACATTTACATTCTTCAGTTTAGAATTGATGTCATGCGGGTGTGCAGGGCAGTTGTCGATGAAAAGTGCAATTTTTCTTTTCTCTTTGGAGATCTGCTTGTCCAACTTCAATATCCATTAAATGAACATTTCGCTTGTCATCCATGCCTTTTTATTAAACACGTAATTAACTTCTAATGACTTGACAGATCAGAAACATCGCGGACCATTCTTGGTTTGTTACACCTAACATTTTGGTTTTGTTGACCCTCCTGCTGAAAATAAACAATTTCCTGGAAATGACATTGTGAGCTGCCTATACAACATTTCTTCGGTTGATGTGAAGAAAAAACTTCGTTATTGAGAGGTCCGAAGCTCGTTACATAGAGGTAAATAAGCAGTATAACTTCTAAAATGTCATGGGACATGGTAACATTTGTTATATAGAGAATTTCGTTATCTGGAGGTTCGTTATATAGAGGTTCAACTGTATATATATATATATATATTTATATATATATCAGAAGAGTGGTTACATATTTAACTTCAAAACTAGTGGTGTTATTTATAACAGCACTGTTATTAACAACTCTATGCATAATTTTCAGAGGCGTAAATTTTTAATTTGAATAAATAAAATCTCTTAACAAGAAATAAAACGTATTACGTAAACTCTTGCGTATATTTCAATTATAGTTATTTTTGTAATAAATTCCTGTGAAGAAGGATTTAAGTATAAAGTTTTATTTATTTAAAATTATAAAAGTACTGTTATTGCTCAACCTGCTGTTGATTGGTGTCAGATCCTCTAGAGCAGGAGTCTTCACTAAGATTTCTTAGAAAGCCAAATGGTATGCATCAAGTTTTCGTTAGGGTCGCAAGTACAAGTGGCATTAAATAACTTACAAACAATATGATTATAACATAAGTTTATTTGTGTGAAGTTACATTCCAAAAATAAATTAACTGTTTTGCATAATAAAAGTAGGAAAAATAGTAGAAGCCGATGGGCAAAATCTTTCATAGATCTGTAAATATCGTATCTATGTACCTGGAAAGAAACTTAAATTCTCAAAATATTTTCAACATTTTCATTCATTAATCCAGATCTGTACTTGTTTTGTATGAACTTCTGCTTACCGAAAGTAGATTCACAGACATGTATAGATACAAAAACACAATATTTTCTGAGCACAGCCGTTAAGTTCGGAAATTTATCCATTTTAACTGCTTTCCAAAACTCATGGTGAGTTTATTCCTTCCTTTTTTCCTCAAAAATACCATTGCCATCAAACTTCTGTTTCAATTCCTAACACTCTGAGGCCCACAAAAAATCTTTCTCAGGCCCTCATGCGGCCTATGGGCTGCTTAGTGAGGATGCCTGCTCTAGAGAATCAAATTTTATGATGTGATTGAATATTCTTTGGCATTATCAGAGTACAAATCTTCCTTTAGAGGATAGTTCAAAAGGTGAAGGCCTGCAACAACTGCAAGGCAGTTAAAAACATGATATGGTGTAAGTTTTTTGTTGAGAAAGTTGCCACAGTTTTGATATTTTTAGTCCCATCTGCTGAAATTTTCAGGGTTTCTCTGTTTTGTTCTTAGCCTGATGAGAGTGGAGGTTGTTTTAAAGTCAATGTTGAGATGAGTTACTTGATTATGTGCTTTGATTCTCGAGAGGGCAATTAGTTTTAATTTTCCAAAAGCATTTGCATCTGCCATCGAAATTAGGATTGTGTTTTGACTTAGGCTTCCGTTTTTAGCCAAGGAATCAGCAGTTTCATTGAATTCTAGGTTCACATGGGCAGGAATCCACTGGAAGATTCATTTTTTCTAGAGACTTTGAAGTTGTCCAAGTTGTGGTAGGACTCTCAAGATTAGACTTAAAGTATCTTTGCTGAATGCTTGTAAGCCAGTAGCTGAAAATGGTGATACCACTAAGGTGCTACGAAGGCGCTAGATTGTAGTTCGTTTCGACTGCTGTGGAATCAGTTCCCCTTTTAAGTTAGATGCAAAGTTAACCAGCTGTCAAAATTTTAATAAAGCTACGAGTAACTGCCGACAACGTAACTTCTCAAGTTTCTGGACGATGAAAAATAAATTACATAAATCAGGGCTTTGAGTTAGCAAGATCTATCATGACCTTGCTTTGAACACTTCAATACACGGTGTGATAAATTGAGATTTTATGTTAATTATTAAAAATTCCTGAATCTTTTTAATATTTTTTAAAAAAGGTGAAACTGGAAAGATATATTTCAAACTCTTTTACAACAATTAACATTTTGTCATCCTTTTCCTTTCTACAGGGGTTGAGGTTTTTAATAAGGAAAACATATCCTCAAATATGAGTCTCATATAACGATGGGATTTGAAGACACCTAATTAAATTTAATTATTTTATTGGTTTTAAGTAGGGTATATTTTTTTCTACCAATAAATTAAATTGTTGTAATATTTTTTAATAAATAATCATTTATTTATTTCAAAATTCTATGTTAAATAACTGAATAGACAAATTTAGATTACTATAGCATAAGTATTGTATTTATCAACATTCAATGCAATGTATATAAACAGTGTATATTTATGTTTATATTATGTATTTTATTTGTATTTACTGAAAATAAATCCTTAAAATCTGTATAAAATTATTGTTTCTTTATTTCAACCTCCTAACATACAAGAAATAATACTGAACCTTTAAAAAAATCCTCATGTCTCTCCTCAATAACATCTCACTCCAAACTCTTCTTGCAACAATTTTGAATATTGATTTTTTATTTTACATCTATTATAATGTAGAGCTTGGTCAGATTGGTACTGTGGGATTCTAGTAGGCCACTCTGCTCTGATGGACCATTTGGGTTGCTATTATAATGTAGAGCTTGGCCAGATTGGTACTGTGGGATTCTAGTAGGCCACTCTGCTCTGATGGACCATTTGGGTTGCTATTATAATGTAGAGCTTGGCCAGATTGGTACTGTGGGATTCTAGTAGGCCATTCTGCTCTGATGGACCATTTGGGTTGCTATTATAATGTAGAGCTTGGCCAGATTGGTACTGTGGGATTCTAGTAGGCCACTCTGCTCTGATGGACCATTTGGGTTGCTATTATAATGTAGAGCTTGGCCAGATTGGTACTGTGGGATTCTAGTAGGCCACTCTGCTCTGATGGACCATTTGGGTTGCTATTATAATGTAGAGCTTGGCCAGATTGGTACTGTGGGATTCTAGTAGGCCACTCTGCTCTGATGGACCATTTGGGTTGCTATTATAATGTAGAGCTTGGCCAGATTGGTACTGTGGGATTCTAGTAGGCCACTCTGCTCTGATGGACCATTTGGGTTGCTATTATAATGTAGAGCTTGGCCAGATTGGTACTGTGGGATTCTAGTAGGCCACTCTGCTCTGATGGACCATTTGGGTTGCTATTATAATGTAGAGCTTGGCCAGATTGGTACTGTGGGATTCTAGTAGGCCACTCTGCTCTGATGGACCATTTGGGTTGCTATTATAATGTAGAGCTTGGCCAGATTGGTACTGTGGGATTCTAGTAGGCCATTCTGCTCTGATGGACCATTTGGGTTGCTATTATAATGTAGAGCTTGGCCAGATTGGTACTGTGGGATTCTAGTAGGCCACTCTGTTCTGATGGACCATTTGGGTTGCTATTATAATGTAGAGCTTGGCCAGATTGGTACTGTGGGATTCTAGTAGGCCACTCTGCTCTGATGGACCATTTGGGTTGCTATTATAATGTAGAGCTTGGCCAGATTGGTACTGTGGGATTCTAGTAGGCCACTCTGCTCTGATGGACCATTTGGGTTGCTATTATAATGTAGAGCTTGGCCAGATTGGTACTGTGGGATTCTAGTAGGCCACTCTGCTCTGATGGACCATTTGGGTTGCTATTATAATGTAGAGCTTGGCCAGATTGGTACTGTGGGATTCTAGTAGGCCACTCTGCTCTGATGGACCATTTGGGTTGCTATTATAATGTAGAGCTTGGCCAGATTGGTACTGTGGGATTCTAGTAGGCCACTCTGCTCTGATGGACCATTTGGGTTGCTATTATAATGTAGAGCTTGGCCAGATTGGTACTGTGGGATTCTAGTAGGCCACTCTGCTCTGATGGACCATTTGGGTTGCTATTATAATCCAAAAACCTCTACAACAATAACTGAATTCACAAAAATGTAAAAACATTTCAATAGGTCCATAAAAATTCATGAAAAAGATTAAATCTTTACTTTTAACTACAGTAAAGTCAACTTTTAGAAAATTTTAGGAGATTTTAAACACGGCCCTAACGTTAAGTAAATTTATTTTAAGGGTATTGACTGCAAAAACAGCCATTTGTTTTACCAAAAATTAAAACCTCCCTTATTACTATAAATAAAATGTTACTCATGGATAGAGATATTTATTTATTAAGAAAATAAAAGCTAAGCAACACCAGTTGTAGCTTAAATCAGAGGCATTTGTGAAAATATAGATGAGTATGTCTTCTATTATTAAACAAAAGAAGAAGTTGGTGTAAAAACTTAATAACATTGATTTAGCAAAAATATCACATTATAAAATATTTTAAAAGAAATCAAATTCAGTAAAATAATTGTGCAAGTTCAATAGAGAGCAGCTCAAGATGCTAACACAATAACACAGTTCTGTCATATTACTTACGAGTAATGTTCACATTCATCATGTCCATTAAGGAGTTTGTATAACACGTTTATGAGTATCCACATTTCAAGTCTGATACACAACAAATTCAATAACTACAGGTACACTTTAAAATACTGTATCTTTATTAACAGATACTGAATATTTAAAAAAAAATGTAAACATGCATATGATGTTTTGGAAAAATGCACTCAAGACCCTCATCACAGAAGGCTCAATATAATCAGAGAAATACAGTGGCAGTTAACATCAAATCTTTATGTATTTAATTATTATTAAAACTTTGGAATTTATTGACAATTATTGGAGTTATCAAAACCTATATTTACTAGCAAACACCTTGGGATTTCTGCAATTTGGTGACACTGACCACTTGAGATGACATCCAGCAGAAACTTATATGCCTTCTGTTGTCTTTCTTATTCAGAAATCTCAGGGGGTAAGTGTCCGTAACATCTGCTTCACTAAACAAATAGGAGGGACTGTTGTATACACCAATTTGATAGAGATATGCTGCAAGGTAATCAAAGCCAGTGATGGTTCTGAAAGTGGTCATGCTTATATGAAAGACTTTTTAGGCAGGATATGAAACAAGATAAAACTGAATCTTAATAGGTCTTTTAGAATATATCAAATACCATATTAACATTTTAGCTGCCAGCCACAATATTGGCGTTTTCCCAGAAAATTGCTAAAATATTTTAAGCTTATTTTTAAATAATGTGTACTTATTTTTTGTTGCTCTATCCTATCTACGTAAGTACGAAAATACATTTCTCATCATAATATATATATATATATATATATATATATATATATATATATTTATATATATTTTTTAGGTTAGTTTTGGTTGGTAAAGATTATTTAGATTTTTTTGGACTAGGAGACTGACAGACTTACCTTGGTAAGAGTCCACACTGTAGTCTTGAAATAGAAACACATAAAAGCACTTAAACAATGATATATTTCAACCACACAGTGGTCTTTATCAATCGAAGAGAAAACACAAAAAGAAATATGAGAGAATGAAATAAAATAAATATAAGTTGTAATCACAGATTGTGTAGAGTAGAAATCAGATGACACAGATGCACAGATTTCAGCTTTCCTCGACTCACACCTTCAACCCTTAGTAAAGAACCTTCCATCACATACCCAGGACACCAATCATTTCATAGACCGACTCTCACAAATATCTGTACCTCTACCCCCGGTAACTATTTTGGTCACCATAGATGTCACCTCTCTCTATACCAACATCCCTCATGCACACGGCCTATTTGCAATAGAGAATTTTCTAAACAAACGCCCAGGCAAGCCTTCTCCCACTACACCTTTTCTTGTGAACCTGACCAGGTTCATCCTCGAGAAGAACAACTTTCAGTTTGAGGGAAGGAACTACCTTCAAATAAAGGGAACAGCAATGGGCACCAGAATGGCACCATCGTACGCAAATCTGTACATGGGATTGTTGGAAGAAAGTTTTCTAAAGACACAAACACACCAGCCATTATGTTGGTATAGATATATAGATGACATCTTCCTAATTTGGACACAGGGTGCTTCAACACTTGAGGCATTTTTAAACAGCCTGACACAATTCTCCACACTTCAATTTACCTGGGAGAAATCTACATCAGCCATCACCTTTTTAGATGTAGAGGTAACACTCCAGAATGGAAATATCAACACAGGAATTCACATCAAACCGACAAACCACCTACAATATCTCCATTTCGACAGCAACCACCCAATAAACATAAAACGATCCATTCCATACAGTCAAGCAATCAGGGGTAAGAGAATCTGTTCGAATGATAGAGAATTGGAAGATTTTAATAGAAAGATATCAACAGCCTTCCAGAGAAGAGGATACCCAAAAAGACTCATTGAAAACCAAATTCATTCAGCACAATCCTCGGTTCGCCCCAAACCACAAACAGAACAAAATAAACTGTCTTTAATAACAGACTACCATCCTGGTCTACATAAACTCAACAAGATATTGAGAGATGGCTTCAAAATTCTTCAAGCTTCCGTCCACACCAAAAATCTTTTCACCGATCCACCGCAAATTTGGTACAAGCAACCTCCCTACTTGAAAAACATCCTAAACTACCAGACCCTGATGCAGAGAAACCACACAAACTTCCTCATGGCTCCTTCCCATGCAATAGACCTAGATGCAAGAGACGTGTCCAATACACCCCTCAGCAAATAGTTTCAACAGCCAAACAACAAAAATGGTCTTCAAAATACAGGGTCATCATAATTGTACATCAAAAAATGTCATATACCAGCTACAATGTAAACTTTGCTCAGCACAGTACATAGGCCTGACCACGGATGGTCTGAATATCAGAATGAATGGCCACAGACATGATGTTAAAATTATGAATATGGATAGACCAACAGCTCAACATGCTGCGAGTCACAACATCGCAAGTTTTGATGACTGCTATACCACAAAAATAATTAAATCACTCCCCCCTGATTGCAATCCCTCAGAACTGAGAAGGTGGGAACTATCATACCAGTGGTATACCAAGTCCAGAGAATCCCCTAACCTCAACATCAGATAAATCCATTTTTTTAAATTTTATTTTATTTTTTATTATTTCCCCCCCCCCCCAATAGCCTTATCTCTTTTCCCCTGACAGACTTATATAAACTATAATCACTCATATGCTCATGGAAACAATTAATCTGTGTCATCTGATTTCTACTCTACACAATCTGTGATTACAACTTATATTTATTTTATTTCATTCTCTCATATTTCTTTTTGTGTTTTCTCTTCGATTGATAAAGACCACTGTGTGGTTGAAATATATCATTGTTTAAGTGCTTTTATGTGTTTCTATTTCAAGACTACAGTGTGGACTCTTACCAAGGTAAGTCTGTCAGTCTCCTAGTCCAAAAAATCTATATTATATATATATATATATATATATATATATATATATATATATATCTGACATTGTTTTTGAGGTTATTATATTTTCATATCTGTGTAACACTATCTTAATATTTTTTTTGTGTTTTGTGTGTAAGCAATAAACAACAAAACCACAATTTCATGTTCCGGTTACCCACATAATAAGCTGACTGGCAAGAAAAAAGTGTTAGCACTTATCAAGAAGACGTGTAAACATGTCACATGTGATTGATTTGCGAGTTTATAAATATTTTGTATATAGAATGGAAGTGTAGACATATTCTCTCTCTGATAGATAATGCTTCAGATCCGATAAATACTATACAAGATTAATAACAAGTAAAAGTTTTAAAACTTAATAATTTACTTTTTAAGGAGTTTAGGTTATAATTTACTTCCTAGTAAGGATGAGGATCTAAATGTATCAATGTTTGTACTTAATTTCAACCAACTCCGTATTTTTAAGAATTATTTTACAACTAATATTTGGTCAATATTTCTGACTTACTTTCTTAGGTGTTGTGAAATTGTTTGAAAATAGTAAAAATCAATGTATCAATAATAATGTTTAATATATATGTGTCATTAAAAATTATTTATTTTATTATGAAAGTATATAAAGATAAACTTCTTTCAATGAAGCAATTTTTGTTGTTGAAATAATCAACTCAACTTCACTAAAATTGTTAACAAACTATCTATCAAACAAAAAACATTGTAATTTTACCTGTAAGTAGTGTGAAAGTTGTTGTATAATACTGTGCATTCATTTTTCCAAAATTATCAATACTGGTTGAGTAGTACTAATAAACATAAAACGATACTAAACAACAACAGAGGTCCGACTGTATTTACAAAATTAAATGTCTTCATTTTTAAATAATTTTAAAAGCTTTCAAACTAGTTCATGACTATGTAAAACTAGGAGATGACAGGAATTCATCAAAAACAAGCAAAAGGTTTGTACCTTTAGGTTGGATCCACTTTATAGGTTGGATCTGATTTGAATGAGAATTTTTAATTGAAAAAAAGAGTAAAGAAAATGCCTGAAGAGTAGATATATAATGATGTCATTGTGATCCTAAAAAGCCTTTGAAGTTCAAGTGTTGAAAGTACAGTAGAACCTCATTATAACACGACCGCTTATATAGATCATATAAAAGCCATATAGCCTAAGCTAATACAGGGTGCGGCAGCATAACTTCCTTTTTTTAAATGCTCGCCATTCAGTTAGTTGATGTCATAGCGGAGCAATAGTGGTCTCGTTCAAGAAGGGATACAGTAAAGTTTTGTTCCGACACGTTTCAGTCACCATCATGCGTTGGAATAGTAAGAAGCGTGCCTTTGCCGTTGAGGCCTACTTTTCAAGCGGATGTTCGGTTATTGCAACACAGCGCGCATTTCGGAATCGCTTTAATTTAGCCCCGTTGGCTCCCGTCCCAGACTGCAAATCAATTGTTACATGGGTCACTACATTCAGACAAACTGTAAGTGCGACAAAACGAAGAACTGGAGTCCCTCGGCCCGTTAGATCACCTGAGAACATTGAAGCAGTGAGAGCGTCAATGTTGCGATCACCACGGCGTTCTGCGCACAAACACGCATCTGCCCTTGGACTATCCGATCGTTCTGTGAGAAGAATTCTTCGTGATGATCTTCATTTTCATCCCTATAAGATGGCGATAGAGCAGGAACTTTCAGAACGTGACTTCAATTCTCGGTTGAATGCGTGTGAGCTTCTTCTTGATGTCGTTCCCGAGGGTGCTATTGTTTTTTCTATGAGGTTTTTTGAAATCCCGTGTTTATGTGAACCGTCCAAGAACCCTACAAGATTTGAAGACCAACATCCAAGAAGAAATTGCCAACATAACACTTGCTACGCTAACAAGTGTCATGACAAACGCCAGAAATCTGTTTACGCAATGTATGGAGAATGAGGGACGTCACCTAACAGATTTGATCTTCAAAACAATGTAAATAAAAACTTTAGACATGTACCTACATTATAAAAAATAAATAAATATTTTCAGATGCATACAATAGTTTTTATTGAGTTTTCAAAAAAGAAAGTTATGCTGCCGCACCCTGTACAATGGCCAAAAGGGTGCTGATATTGCCTTTTACATCTTCTGTCAAGTGTCATTTATGTAATTGAACTATAAATAGTGCAGATATGGTGTGGAAATATTATTAATCATTACAATACTAATCTATCTAGTGTTTGTAAATATTTTGTAAACAAATGTCTGCCTTACCCAAAAGGCCAAGGAGCCTCAAAACACTTTCTATCTCAAGGATTTTTCTATTGATAACTGAGTAAAAAAATACTGCTAGTACTGCCGTTACAATAGCCGCAACAAAAGCATTAACTGATTTTTTAATCAATGTAATAAAACTTACACATCTCAAATCAGAGCCTTTTTTAATTAACCTTTTTCTAGCTGTTTATTTGTCTTTTTTAACTTCTTTATGAGAATGTTTTGCTTAATTATTAATAATCCTCAGCTTCAAATTACTGTTATATAGAAGTCCCACTGTAAATAAATACTTATGTAACAAATACGGAATAAAAATTTGATAACAAAATTTTTTTAAAATTATTTGCTGTTATTTTCTCTCACACCCAACAGCTTACTGATTTTCCAAACAGTTTTGTTGAAATCAGTAAACTTTTTTTCCATTTGACCAATAATCAACTCTAGAATATCTTTTGAAGGAATTGGATTGTCTTGCAAATAATTAGAACATGAATAGTCTGCTTTTAAAAAAGTTTCCCTTAGTCCCATTCAAAGTGAATATGAAGTCTTTGACGATGAAAATACTACTCAGCCTTGAAAAATGTATACAACTCTTCAAGACATTAATGCATTTGTTATTACTGCCTATTAATATAATATAACCTAATAACTAGATCTTAAAATGTGAATCTAGCAGATAAATACTTTGTAACATGCTATAATTTCTGATTGCCAAATGTAGAATCGGCTTTGCTTAAAACAAATTTTTGTTTTTTGAAAATGTTTCATCGACAGAGCTAGTAGGAAGTTCCCAGCAAGGTTCTGAATGCACAATGGTGGGAATATTTGGGAATCATGTGTTAAGTTTCTGTGAGAATAAGTGTAGTTCATTCTCTCACGATGCACCTAAGAGGGAGGATCCAGATGGGCTTGCAATCGTCAAAATTTGTATTAAACTTTTATTATTGTAATTTTCTAAATTTATTTAAAACGGGAAATGTTATTGGTGGCTTTAAGTTCAGTTTATTGTTCTCAAAATTTAAATACGTTACAAAAGTGATCTCGGGTTAATTATTATTATATGTCCTAACAAAGACACGTATGTTTAAAATTTTTTAAAAATATTTTTGGTTTCGACCAAATCACTAAATATATAGGATACCAGCATGCATTAACCTAGCTTTGTCTGGAAACATTTTTGAAAGATATAAACGTATGTATATTAATTTCTGAAATAAAAACGAGTAAAAAGCAAACTGCGTTTTAAATGTAATATTTTCACTATTTAAATTGTTTTCTAAATTAAATCTTTTTCATAAACAAACATAGATTTTTCGTAAAAGCTAGCCCAGCTAGTCATGAATGTTGTCATTGTTTGATTGATTTGTTTACTTCAAGAGAGTTTGAACAGTTTCTATTTCAACTGGAGTGAGAAGTTCAATCAATATAAGTTTTACTTGGTGTTGGTCAGTAGCTGATGTTTGTTACATAATGAAAAAATGCAAATATTTCTTATAATTAGTCAAAACTTCTGTACATATGAAATGAACAACAACAGTGGCAGCCTAGAATCTAAAGCAAACTTCAAATTGTAAGTTAACTTATAATTTGTATTTACTAATTACGATTACACATAATAACCAATTAAAAAATTATAAACTAAGGCATAAAATAACAAATAAAAAAATTACACCAGTAAAAAAAAATGTTTAATGCTTTATAAATGAGATTATTTTTGTACGAAATACAACTCAATTGACGCGAGGAATTAATTCATACACGCTAGTGTCAGCGGTGGGTAATTTATTAGCGGCCATGTTATAAGTAATTAGATCAGCAATGGGTTAACATTATAGGTATTCAACTTAAACATTATTTTTTTCAAAATTATTTTTAAAATTATAACCCACTTGCAGAAATAAATTAAGTATTTTGTTATTTTTAAGTGTTATCTTCGGAAATGGAGATGTGCTACTACAAACATCTGTTTGAAAGTTAAAATTAATGTGATTGTTTCAATTATCTACCATATTATGTCTTGTGTCACATTATACAAATAAATACAGATTTGTTTAATTTCATTATTTTGTTTGAATATGTCAAGTTAATATTTCGAATAAACAAAATACACTATTGGTAATCATTTGAAATAGCAATCCTCAGATGGTAACCTATGGAATCACAATGAATATACTAGCACATATGGTATTACTGAACTAATATAATACGAGTGTATAGAAATTAGTCAGTTAAAGAAATTGGTTAGAGAAAATTAAGTTCCTGTTAAAAATTCAAATATATTCTACATATTTTGAATTTACTTACTATAATAATTTAATAATAATTACTAAATAATTTAAAATTATGTACACCTTCTAACAGAAAGTGAATTACTCTTCAAACGTTATTAAGTTATGTTACACTATAATAATTCAAACTATCTCAGTATTTTTCAATCCATTTATTCAAAATATTTACTAAGATTTATTGATTCAATATTAAATGATTTAATTTTATTCAAATTTATTGAAAATGACTAGTAAATAAACACTCTAGACAACAGGTTTAATAACAGAAGAAAAAGTTATCCACTAGAAACCTTCAAGTTTTAACAAATTATTCTGTAACTTATTCTAGTTCTTTTTACAATTTACAATGATAGCCTAATGGCTAAATCAATATTAATTTATATTTACACACAAAAAACAGAAAAGACAAAAGATCATTGTTTAGGGTTTCATAACCCTGTGCTGTACACATATACCCAATAAGTTTCACAAGTATAATACATTATGTTTTTGTAACTTATGTATTTAAATAAATTTATATTTTTATTTATAGAATTACTTTTTCATTATATTTTACTACTTTGTCAGACTCTTGTAATCTGACAAGTCCTAGTCATCTATGGAGACTCTTCTCCAATTAGTGTCAAGAGTTTTTAAAATTTGTTCATCTTCTATTTTTCATCAGTAACTTTGTTTCTTTCCAGATTCATTCTGTATAGATAAGTTAAAGCTTTTATTTAACTATAAAATTTGGCTGGATAAAAACCAGAATTATATACATTCCAATGACAAACTCCAATTAATAAAAAATCTAAAACATCTTTGAAAAGACATTTAAAATTCAATAAAACAGAAACTAATGTAAAACATTTTACACTTCTTTACTATGAACTGAATTTTCTCTACACAGATCAACTTTTACAAATGCAAACAATTTTCTTCATATAATTTTTTAAGGCTAAAGGAACAGATTGAATTTTATAGAAAAAGCATATGCATTATATACATAGTTTTAAATATATATTAAATCATTATAAATATAATATTAATAAAAAAATTCTCTAGTTACAAATCCATCTTTTAAACTTTGTTAACAGGTGTGGTGCATAACAGCTATAAAGATATAAGTAACAATTCCTATAATGAGACTTGTATTGAAATAAAACAGTTGTTTTATCATCACATTATCTCCGCAGCTTCCTGAAATCATAGACGCAAAATTTATAATTGAATTCATATGTTCTTTTTAAAAATATAAGTTATAAAGTTATTGTCATAGTGCATATAACATTACATCGGACGGTTGGAACTGTCTATCATAACCTCTAAAAATATAAAATATTTGTGTACAAATACAAAGGATCGGTGGGAAATGTTGCCAATATCTCGGTTATTCATCAAATACTGTTTCTATATCTCTGTATTGCTCAAACTACTCCTGACACCAATGAACCTAAATAATTTTTCATGCAATGATAAAAAAATTCAAAGTGCAAGTAGTATGGATATAACGCAATTCTTCTTTACTGGTCTTTTACTGAAATCGTAAAATAAAAACAAAAACATTTACTTTAGCAAGTCTGACGGCATTTAGTTTTTACTGTGTCACAAATCAACAAATAAATATTTAAAATAAGGGTATCCTACTAAGCTGAAGGTAGAGCATGCGTCAAAATAAACTGTACTGAAACTGAATCAGATGTAGTAGAATGACTGATATAGGGTCATTCATGGTCATTTTATAAAATACCATAAGAGACTTTGTGTGCCCAAAACCTCCCTTTTTATTCACAATGGATCCAGCAAGATGACGCAACCAACCACACTTCCTTAGAAAACATTGCTTTCCTTGAAGAAACTATTGGTAATTGTCTCATCTCCCTTCGAATCAGTCCAATAAACTTTGCAGAAAGACTTATTATTTCATCCATAAAAGATGTGTGTGACTCAGATGTTAAAAGAACGAGATTATAACCATCAAGATCATTTTGCTGTTTGTATGCAGGTGTTGTTTAAAGAAAAAGAAAATGTAATAATCACAACAGTGAGTGAAGAGGGTAATTTATATTTTAATGGTTCTGTTTATTCAACAACAATTATACTTAATTCCAGTAAAATAGCGCCACTGCACACATTTCTCAAGATGCAATGGGCGTGGTCAGTACCGAGACAACCCTGCCGTGGTGTGTCACATGTTTCCAGTAAGGCTCATTCCAGGTTTCGGTAATATCCCATGGCCTCCAAGATGACATGATTTAAGCTGGTTAGATTTTTTCTTTGGGGTGTAAATGGCATACTTAGATATATATTTTAATGTAATATAAGGGCTAATTAAACATAATAAATGAGTAATGTTAATTTAAAAAAGTCCAGTTTTTTTCGGTCACCCTGTACACTAACTCAGTATGGGAAGATATCTACTGCTCATTACAAATAATAAATAATAAAGCATAATGAGTTTAACAGTAAATTTTGTGATACTAATAAAATACTATTCCATAATACTTACTTGGTACAATTTGGTTCTTTATATGACACTACGTTTTGTCTCCTTACAGATTTCTTGGTGGGAGCTTCTTTCCCTGTTTAAACATTTAAAATATTTTAAAAATTCACCTTAAGTAAAAAAAATTATTTATTTATATATATATATATATATATATATATATATATATATATATATATATATAAGAATTTAATATATTACTATTGTAAGTAATTTTATCCATGGTGGATAAAATTACTTACAATAGTAGTATAATAACTTCATAAAGTCAGTGCAACGAAAAAACAATGGATAACGTAAAATATCAAGAATATATATATATATATATATATATATATATATATATATATATATATATATATATGAAGTTATTATTATTAATTGTAAACAATTTTTTCAACCTTCTTGTTTATAATGTTTTAGAATAGTACGTCGCTGGCATATACCCGCACGGCTCAAGAAGAAACATGCATGACGTCAACAAATACCAACATCACAGACCGAACAACCACACCAGAAAAATAGAGAAAATTAATTAAGTAATTCGACATTGGTCAAGTAAACATTAAACAAAAATATTGATGACAATCTTTGTTTAGCCTGTTTGTTTGCAAGTGTTTAATGAAAGTACTAAAAATTTACCGCTCAATAATAAAACAGTTCATACAATAATACTAGAAATACTAGTGACAACATAATCAAGAAAAATTCTTAATTTTAAGAAATATAAATAGTACTAAAATACTTGTAAGTATTTTACAACTTGCATATAGCAGCACCTACCTATATTTTTTAATTATTTATCTAATTATACCTATATTTGTTGAGGACGGCCGTTTTGTGAGATGTGTTTCATTGTCAACTCAGACCGTAGCTGATCTCAAGGTTTCTTAGGTTAGGGTTGGGATGGGATATTATGGTGGGGATGTGGGTGTGTTTGGTGGGTATTAGGAGTTACGATCTCAAAAAATGTGTGCGAGTTTTAATGTAATTGGGTGTTGAGTATCTGTATAAGGGTGTAGTTTGAAATGTTTGTATATTTCGTATTGTTTAGTTGTGTAACATTGGTTATTTTTGTATTGTTTATGAAGAATTTGTAGGTTGGATGTTATGTTTAGGTGGTCATGTTTCGTGGATGAGATGTTCGGTGAATTATGATTGGTAGTTATTGTTTGTTAGAGCATTTATGTGTTCTTGGTAGTGTGTGTAAAATGATCTCTCTACCTGGCCTATGTAAAAATCTGTGGCAGAAACTACAAATTAGTTTGAAAGCTCCAGCGGCGTTGTAAATGCCGTTGATTTTGTTGTTGGGTTTACTTTGTTTATTGAGAGAGTTGTGTGTGGAGTAGGCTATTTTGTAATTGTATTTTCGTAGTGTGTTGATTAGATTGTGGGTTTTGGATGATCTGTATGGTATTGTTAGGTATTTTATGGATTTGTTGTGTTGTATAATTTGTCAATCATTGTTGTGTTGTATCCATTAGTTTGTGCTATGTGTTTCATTGTTGGTAGTGTATTTCTTTGTCCAGATGTGTTTTAAGCAGGCGATATATCATGGTGTTGGTGGGTTTTCGGTATATGTTGAATTTATGTGTTTGTCTGTACGTTTAATTGTAAGATCTTGGAAGTTGCAAGAGTTGTTTTGTTCTGTTTCGATGATGTATATACCTTAAAACACATAGCACAAACTAATGGATACAGCTCAACAATGATTGACAAATTATACAACTTCCTAAAAAAAACTCAAAAACGCAAATACAAATACACAACACAACAAACCCATAAAATACTAAACAATACCATACAGATCATCCAAACCCCACAATCTAACCATCACACTACGAAAATACAAATACAAACTAGCCTACCCCATATACAACACTCTCAATAAACAATTTAAACCCAACAACAAAATCAACGACATTTACAATGCCGCTGGAGTTTACAAACTAACTTGCAGTTCGTGCCCCAGTTTTTATTAAGGCCAGGCAGGGAGATCATTTTACACACGCTACCAAGAACATATAAACCCACTAACAAACAATAACTACCAATCAAACTTTGCCGAACATCTATTATCCACAAAGCATAACATTCAACTTACAAATTCTTCATAAACAGTACAAAAATAACCAACATTACACAACCGAACAATATGAAATATACAAACATTTGAAACTAAACTCTTCACACATACTCAACGCCCAATTATATAACTCTAACACACTTTTCGACATAACTCCTAATACCCATCAAATACACCCACATCCCCACCATAACCTACGAAAACCTTGAGATTATATACGGTCTGAGTTGACAATGGGACACATCTCCCGAAACGGCCATCCTCAACAAATATAGGCAAGTTGTAAATTATTTACAAGTGTTTTAGTGAAAACTAGTAGCTCACATGAAGATGGAATCAACAAATATAGATAAGTGCTACTATAGTCGTTGTAAAATATTTACAAGTACTAGTGAAAACTAGTAGCTCACGTGAAGGTGGCATCAACAAATATGATATAAAAATAGTAGTTATAGTTTATCTAAGACCGAAGTTACAACTGAAATTGAAAGTGAAAAAAAACGGGCTTTCTAGATAAAATATTAATAATATGAAAAAAAAACAATTTTACTGTATACATCTTAAAGGTATAATCTTAAGTTATTTTTCTATATAACCACATATCATATTATGTAGGGATGGGCCGATTCCGATTCTAAAATTTTCCTTTTGATTCTCGATTCTTTCCAGTTATATTAGCTTACATGCTAGTTCTTTAATAATTAATTTAGTTAACATCTTGGTCATGTGGCAAAAACTTTTAAAAGTTCTGTTTTAATGTAATAGGCTACACAAAACCTTCAACCTTGATTTATCAATAGCAATTTTTTAAAGCATAAAAACATATCAGATAAAAGTAATGACTTATTTTAAAGCTAAAAATGTGAACTTTACACTATTTTATGATGTTTGAAAAAATACCTAAGCCTATTTACATTGTCTCTCAAAACAAAACAAAAATTAAAAACAAACGAACAACATAAAAAGTAAAAAATTAATACAAATAGGGTAGTTTTTTTTAACATTCAAAAGTCTGGCAGGTAATGTATATTTTTGTTCAAAAACACAAGCATTTGAATACGTGAGTCTAGCCAGTTTCGTCGCTTGTCACATACAACTCCTGAAGTTAAGAAAAGTTTTTCAGAAAACACTGTCACGGGTGGGGCATACAGGTATTTTATTGTCATTGCACTCAAATGAGGGTATTTGGCACTTTGTACTGTCCAATACTTCCCAACATTACAATCTTGGCTGGCTAATGGTTCCCCCAGATAATTGTTTACTTCTTCTTCTACTGTCAATTCCCCTGGGGTACCTTCTTCCTCAACATTCTGGATTAGTATGGCATACCTTCTCCACATCTGGTGGGACCTTTTTTCTGCAGGTGTCTGGAACAAGTGCAACTGATTCAGGCCTATTTTGTATTTATTACTCAATCCCAGTTGATTTTTAACCGACTATCACTTGTAGGTCCTGTGTCTGAGGATAAAGTTTCTTCAAGTATAGATCTTTTTTGTTGATAAATTTGGGCAAAATGAATGTCGTTAAGTGCTTTGTCATATTTGATGTATTATGTGATTTTCCACCCCTTAAAGTTAGTTTTTACAAAATTTACTTCTGGCTTTAGCACTGTCTTTCGACTCCAGATCGTAAAAAACCACAGATAACTTTTTTTATCTTTTAAACTCATGTTAGTAGCCTAATACCTTAAAATACAAATGAATAAAAATTAGGCAATTTAAAGATAACAAAACTGACAAATCTGTAACCGATAACAACTCAACCACAATAAAAGTAGTTATACAAAACTTAAAATTCTTAAAACTGTTCAATCACCAAACGTTGAGAAAAACCCACAACGCAATAGGATGGCGGGCACGATGCCACAGTGTTGTATTAACTTTAGCAGAAAAGTAATGCCAACTTATTTATATTCTTAGTAAAATAAAAACATTTATTACTGAATAAATACATTTGCTAAATAGAAAGTTATAAAATAGAGCAGGATATGAAATCAATATAACTTCAGTAATAGTCATTTTAGTTTGTAAAGTTGAGATATAGAACAGTAAAACTTCGATTAACCGTCACTCTTTTGACCGTCAGTTTCTGTTAACCGTCATCGAATTGACGCGATGGTCAATACTCTGAACCGAATACTGTCGGGCCTCTTAGCGCTTTATGTTTACTAGCCCTACTCAACCAGTGTTGCTACTTTTGGAAAAATTAAACCACAGTATTAAACAACAAGCTACACACTACTTACAGATGTAATTACGGTGGTTTTTGTTTGATAGATAAACGCCGACGGGATTAAAAACATGATCTTATTCTAAGAGCTTTTTGTCTGTAGTTACGGGCCGACACACATATTTGTTATAACGTATTGTAATGATTTTCACTACTGTTTTCAAAATTTCACAAAACCTTAAAAGTAAGTCAGAAATATTGACTAAATATTTAGTTGTAAAATAATCCTTAAAAACGGACTTGGTTAAGTTAAGTACAAACATTGATACACTTAGATAAACTCATCCTTACTAGGAAGTAAATTATAATGTAAATTCCTTAACAAGTTATTTGGTGTTAAAACTTTTACTTAATATGAATCTTGGATAGTATTTACTGGACCTGTAGCATTACTTATCAGGGAGAGAATATATTACACTTTAGTTCTATATTCAAAATATTTATAAACTCACAAACCAATCACATGTGATCGTTTACGTGTCTTAGTGATAGGCGCCAAAACACTTTTATCACCAGTCAGTTTATTATTTGGGTAACCGGGACATGAAATTGTGGTTTTGTTGTTTCTTGCTTACATAAAACACAAAAAAATATCAAAACAGTGTTGCACAGATAATAAAATTTAATTAAATCAAAAACCATGTCGGGTCAATTGGTCCACCTGAGTTTATTTACGTTTCATTTACGGTAGGAAAAACTATGTTGGGCCAGTTGGTCTGACGCGTATTTTTATAAATATTATGATAAGAAACGTATATTCATACTTAGATACGATAGCGGAACAAAGTATAAGAACACATTATTTAAAAATAAGCTTAAAATATTATGGCAATTCTCTATGAAAACGCCGATATTGTGGCCGGCAGCTAAAGTATTAAGGTGCAGTGACGCGTTCGCTTTGTTTGTTAAGCTACATGAACTACTTCACCTGTAAGTTTATATTACTGTACATTATTTTGCTACATTTGTAGCTACTATGCGGATCTGTTTATCATGTAATAAATAGTTTCATTTGCTATTACAATCGTGTTTATTTTCTTTTCGATCCGAAATATATTACATTACTGTGAGAGTGATATCTGTCTATAATATAATTTATTGAGGTTAAGTTTCGGAGGAATAATACAGTGTTTCTGTTATCTGTCTATTCGCTCAACCGTCATGGCCACGGCCCCGACGGTGACGGTTAATCGAGTTTTTACTGTACTTTTTTGTGTTTTGTTCTGACATCTATAAATCAGTGGCAGTAAGACACGTGGGGGGGGGGAGAGAGAGAGAGTATCGAAAACGCTCTAGTGAGAGAGAGAAGTGATGTCAAACGACCAGAAATGGTTACGATCTTGATTGCTGTTGCTTCTTAAATAATAATATTTTCGTTTACTTTAATCATTTAATTCATTCAAATAAACTAATACACAAATAAGACATAGTTGGTAATTAATTATTTTTCCAATAAATTACTCCACACACATATTTTAATAGTTAACAAAATAGGAATCGGAATCGACACTTTTATGAATGAAGAATCGAGTATCGACGATTACTCGATACCACCTAGAATCGACGATTCCTGGAATCGAGAATCGGAATCGGCCCATCCCTAATATTATGGTTTTACAACACCATCTTTGTCAAAATCTGTCGCTTGCAATTTCAACCACTTCTAATCCAAAACCATTCATGACCACTCAGAACAATTAGCCTTGAGTGGTCATGGTTTTAAAGAAAAATCCAAAACATTCATCCTAACATTTCCTCAACGCTTGTTTTGTAAATCCCGGCTTTTCTTTACACTGGTAATACATTTTTGAGTCAATTGTGCCATGTTCAAGAAAATTAAAAAGAATGATTCTCTTAGAGACTCAAAAAAAGATGATATTTCTTGATAACACCGGTTTAAAGATTTTTCACAGCTGTTTAGTAGTGCAAAGATGGTGTACACTCACAGACTTTGAAGAATGTGTAAGTATTCTAAAGTAAGAGAAAGTGACCTAGTAAATTACACACTAGCACTGATCAGCAAAAAGCAGTGAACATAATGTAACTGGGCACATAACTCAACAAAACATACCAAGTAACTGTTCTACCACTTCAGTATTGGATGAGGATGGAAGAGATTCGTCCCTGCAATAAAAAAGTAATTATAATTATTATTTATAACTGATTGTAAAATAACTTTATTAATACCATAATATTCACGAATTTTCAAATACTGATTATTTAAAATTCATAGAATATTAATTTTCTAATACCTGCCATATGGCAAA
Organism: Prosapia bicincta; assembly: GCA_036971475.1. Lineage (NCBI taxonomy): Eukaryota > Metazoa > Arthropoda > Insecta > Hemiptera > Cercopidae > Prosapia > Prosapia bicincta. Next base: position 4,513,676 of record JBAIZL010000393.1, read on the forward strand.
CTGTATGAATATAAATTGCAAGTGTTATGAGACGTGTAGTATAACAGGTGGGCATAAAGTAATTGCCAACTGAAGGATACAAAATAATGTAGTCAACAAAATTCTTTTAATTATATCTCTAGAATTCCTCATTTGTTTCTCCTGAGGTTCCAGCATTTTCAAAATTTGTAAGTGTTGTTTAAAATGATACCTTATAGTAAACATTAAAAAAAGTTCTGTGTTACAAAGAAAAAAGGTATTAGTTTCATGGGGAGGGGAGATGAATATTCTTTTACATATTCTGAATTTGGCATTAATAATAACATATTTGATGAATGAAGCAGGTTCTGCAGATTACTCCTAAAAGTGCTACAAAGAACATGATACAAATTATTGAAAGAGGAGGTTATAATGGAAAAAAAGTTTTTAATGATGTGACACTTGTTTTTCTACACATTCCATTTCTAAATATGAAAATTTTGCAACTAGGAATATTTCTTACAATCATCAGAAAATTTTCATTGCATATGCTAACTGATATACCAACATTTTCAACAACCCCTGTGACATAATTTGCCAATCATTAATAATCATAGTTTTCACCTTTTCCACATCGTTATTTGTTACTGATGTGTTGATTCAAATTCTGAACTTCATATTTTTTTAATTAAAAAAGTGGTTCAAATCAAAACAATTTTTTTTCAACTGCTAACATATAAATGTCTAATATATCTTTCAGTTACAGAGAAGTGTGAGAAATAAAAAAAAAAAATCATATTACTAATCTGTCTAATACAGACTCACAAATTGCAAATGTATGATAATTTTCAACACATCATGTAAATATGAAATTATATACATTTCATTGTTAGAAATATTAATACAGTACGAACATCAGTTACATTTATTAGATATATGTAAAAATATCATGGCATTTGCTTGACAAATGCACGATTATGAACCTATACACAATATTTTACATATAAACTAGTCATAAGTTTCGTAAGATATGACTGCAGGAATAATAATTCCACTATGAGATCTTTAACAGCAAGTAATATATTCAGAAACAGATATATTTTACACATATTAATTTAGGAATTTTCGGACTAGATAGGAGAGTGACAGACTTACCTAGTGACAATATGCAAAACTGCTATCTCTTGTATATAAGTAAATAGATATAAATAAAAACATATCACACTATTGTAATATTTCGATCACACAATGATCTTTATCAATCAAAAAAGGAAAAGAAATTGAAGTGAACCACAGATGTGTATAAATATCCAAATATCACAGATTTATAGTTTTGATATAGTATTATATTTTATTTGTATAAATATTGAATAATTGAAACCAGATATTAATAGTCTATCAGAAGGAAGGTAAATGGAGTTGTTAAAAATGGAAGAAGTTGGGGGAAGGTAAAAGAAGTTTTATTTGATGTTGAGGTTAAAAGGTTCTCTAGATTTGGTGTACCATTGGTATGACAACTCCCATCTTCTCAATTCTGAAGGGTTTCAATCAGAGGGAAGGACCTTAATTATTTTTGTGGTATAACAATCATTGAAAGATACGATGTTGTGACTAGCAGCGTGTTGAGTAGTTGGCCTGTCTATATTCATTGTTCCAATGCCATGTCTGTGGGCATTCATTCTGATGTTCAGACCATCCGTAGTAAGGCCTATGTACTGTCCCGAGTAAAATTTACATTGCAACTGGTATATTACATTTTTGGACGTACAAGTATGATGACCCTGAATCTTGAAGTCCACATTGGTTGCTAGGCTATGGAAACTATTTGTTGGGATGTGTATTGGACATGTCTTACATCTAGGTATATTACACGGAAAGGAGCCATGAGGAAGTTTAGGTGGATTTTCAGCATCTGTGCATCTGTAACATTTGGATATTTATACACATCTGTGGTTCACTTCAGTCTCTTTTTCTTTTTTGATTGACAAAGATCATTGTGTGATCGAAATATTTCAATAGTGTAATATGTTTTTATAAGTGTCTATTTATTTATTTCCAAGAGATGGCCGTTTTGGAATATTGCCACTAGGTAAGGCTGTCAGTCTCCTATCTAGTCCAAAAATTCCTAAATAAGCCTTAAGCTCTACTAGAACTAACCTAAATATATATATTAATTTCCAATACTTACATCTCACAATTTGGTTTTTTATATGAAGATGAAGTTGTTAATCTACTTGTCTTAGCATGCACTTTTTCCTTTCCTGAAAAGGTTTTAAAAGACTATTGTAAATTTGACCACACTAAAATTCATATTGAGGTGTTTAGTTATTCTTAAGGTGGATATTTTATTTTTATCCACTCAATCTATCAGGTGATATTGTGTTTAAATTTAAAAACAAGTTTAAGTTAGAACAGGTACTGTAACAGAATAGTTGTAGCCTTGTTAAATAAAATGAATATTCTAATTTCATATAAAAGTTGTACAACATTAAAAAGTATACAAATATTAATGTTTTTGAGCCGTCTGTTTATTCAAGTAACCTGCTATGTAAATAAATATATCAAGTCTATACACAAAAACTTTTAAACTCAAGTTCATATCAATGCAGTTTGAAAGAGACTTATTAGAAAATACTTTCATGTAAATTTTAAAATAAAATCTTTAATAAAAATAGAAGTGAAAAAGATTATTAATTACAATGAAATAAAAGACTAAATAAATTCATTAAAAGCTAAAAGAACAATAAGTCTGATAAAATTTTAGTGATATTTAAAATTTATGAGACATAATTTACCACAAGATACATCCAGATAATCAACACACGATTTATAGAAACTATTTTCAATTATAAATATAATTACCTAATTCTTCTTCTTCTTCAGTATTTTCTTTGCTACTACTTCTCAGAGGTTCTTCTCTATAAAAAAAAATGTATATATTCTGCTGTATTATCATTTAGATATACATAAATAATATATTGTAAGGAAAATTTTGAGAAGTAAATTCCCTATGTATGTATAAATACATCCATATAAATAAAGTTATAAAGGATAAAAGCTTTAATTTTCTTTCTGAACAAATAATGTTTTTTCTAAAGCGCCTAATACAGACACATAAGTATGAAGGGTATTGCTATAATTTAGTTTTAAAGACTTTTTATGTGTTCAGTATATTTGCTTTTTGGTAGTCTGTATTGACTGATGTTTTTTTAATTTTTTTACATCATAAAATTTTATGTGTACATTTTTGAAAAAAATACTGAAATAATGAAGTGGTTTTGCTAAGTTTTTCAGCATCTCTAAGAACAAATATAGGTCAGCTATTAATGTTAATGTTTTTCTCATTAACACTTTCAACACGGCTAGCGTTCCTGCACGCTCTGGGTTCCCTTACGAGGTACAGAGAGCGTGTCTGTGCGCTCCTAGCCTATATTGTTAGATACGGCGAGCTCACCGGCACGCTCACTCCCAGGCTAATTGAAACTTCTCTACTATTGATACGCGTTTGTATAAAGGTTTGACTTTTATGTCAATGCTTCAGAAGAGTTTGGAGAATATTGTGCCCGAGTCATTTTTAAATTCAACAATCCCAATTTAACTTTTGATGCTTCAACTGTAACAATGTTTCAAGGAGTTTTATGAACAGATTTAATTTGGTTTAACTTTTATATTTTAATGTTTTTTTTAGTTTGAACCATTTAATGCGGCAAAATATCCGGTAAAAACAACGATCGTAAAAATTAACTAAGCTTTCTGAACTAACGCAACAATAAACGATAACTGTCCTGTTAAGAGTGAATGAACCCACTCGAGGTGGGAAGAGACTATTGTAAATATGTGTCATTGCAAAATGCTTGGACGCCCAAAAACCTAATGTGTCAACATAAGATTGTAGTAAGCAAATGTCAGCTTATCTCAGCTATAAATAGTCTCGGACATGACATATGTATTATCTATGTCTCCGTTTACATTACAATCTCCAAAACACTTGGCACAAACAGAAATAAACATTGCGAGTTAAACGTTGAGTGCTTATTTTAGTATGTAAAATATTTTAGTAGTAGGGTCTTTAGTTTTGTATATAAATTTTCTTTTTTTCTCTGTCTTTTTTATTGTGTTTTCTCATTTGTCATACAGTAATTGATCATTTGTATTTCTATTTTTAAATTGTGACTTGATAAATAAAACAATATTTTAGAGTCTAATACACTGTTCTGATGTCACCAATAAATATGTTAGAAATAAAATTATTGAGATGAAAACAACGGGCTCGATAATTAGATGCTACGACAAGCTATGCAACCCGCATGGCGTTCCACTGCCGTCAGAGCTGGAAGTTAATGGAAAACAGACAGTAGTTGGATGAGATCACCAAGATCGCCGACGTGTTGAAAGTGTTAAATTAATGGTTGAATATCATAAATTTTAATTTTAGAGGAATAAATTTCCAAACTACTATAACTGTACAAAGCTAATTTCTAAACTGTTAGCAAACCTTTTATTCTCCTTCTTCTGGCTGCCTGATTTTGTTGCTTTAATCTTCTGCTTCAATTGTTTTTTATTTACAATTTCTGCACCTAAGAATAAAATGCTATGGTAAAAATTTGACTATTCTTATAAATGTTTAAATCAATAGTCATATTTAAATATAATTTGGATTGATATTAGTTCTGAATTTTAATATGCAGTATTAGCAATATATATTTTTAATGTCAAGACAAAAACATCAAACTTACATATACATACAGTTTTGCCAAAATTAAAATGTTGTTTCATGCAGTTCAATGACTTATTCCATCAAGCAATGTTGTGCAATGACAACAAGAACAGTGGTAATAGCTAAAAGTTAGCTTTTGGGAAAGCTCAATAGGTCTGCAATAACAGTGAGATACCACTATGTGTCACAACATATATTCTTTTCCTATTTCTTTAAACTATTTGTGGGATAAACTTCAAGGATTGGTTAACCTTCATCCCAAGGCAAATTTCTCTGTCTTTAAACTAATGAACACCTTTAAACAAACCATGTGGGGTACTGTAGAGAAATCTGGTACTCACATATTATTACAATCAAACAAATCACATATGTTCATGTTTGAAGAATAAACATTGTACAGAAATACTATTATAATGAATGAGTTCAAAACTTAAACATGTTTTCTCTTAAAAATTTATTTACCTTGTAGTGTTTGTTGTTCTTCCAGTTTTTTAATTTTTTTACTTGGCCCAGGCTCATCTCTGAAAACAGAAATAATTTCTTTTCACTATGTTTTGGATATCAGAGTTTAATGTAAATTATTCTCATGCATGTTAATAATATATATATATATCCATAAATATCCAATAATGTAAATGATTTTGGTAATAATGTTTTAGTATTATTTCATCAAGGAACAAATTTATTTAGTGACCAGGCATTATCTACAATGTTTTAATTTGTACACCTACATAAAACTTATAATAAAATGGGTAATATTTTTTACTTATACATTTTATCTGTTGACAATTTATTTTTGCACAATGGTTAATCGTGAACTTTTTATATGATGGCTAATTTTATTTATAATGCTTATATCTATAAACAGATTTTAAATATATATTTGTATTTAGCTTAATATTTGTTTTTCAGATATTTTATGAAAAATATAAACTACTTAAAACCATGTCAAATATTATGAATGTAAAGCATTTAGAATTGAATAGAGTAAAATCAATTTTATGCTTTAAAAGTTATTACAAATTACTTACATATTAAAACAATGTTTGTTACTTGCAGGTACGTTTTTTCTCCTTTTAGATACGTTAGTGAATAATTTTTTTTCTGCTGAAAACAATAGAAAAATAGTTAAACGTTTAGCCATATTTAGAAACAAGAAAATTTTAACGTCCGAATCTCAAATATATGCTCACAAAATACAAAATGATTTATCATGGAATCTATTTTTTTTTAGTACAGTTGAACGTCAATAGTGCAAACGCCAAAAACCCGAACCCGAACGTCTTCTTTAACGCTCTGTTACACGTGCTGCTGCGAATCCCCGCTTCTTTTAGTTGATTTTGTAATATTGCTAAGCATGGGGATATATTTGAGTGAAACTCACCTCACACCAGAAAAAAACCATTTGGTTGATCTTGAGACCATAGACAACCAACCCAGACGGTTTAGAGTTTTTTTGGATGAGAATCCCCACTTATGCATGTATCTTTCATGTTGAAAATATTATTCTTTGACTTAATGAAAGTGTAGAGTAAACTTTGGCCAGAAAGTGAACAATTAGATGCTGACACTGATGAAAATCAGTCTGAAGCGCTCATAATTGTGAAAGAGTTAGTCATGCTCTGCCAGTCGATTCCAGGCTTTCAAGAATGCGATGAAACTGAAGCTGTGGAATGGCTGGATCTTGATAAAAATGAGACTGGCTAAGAAATTCTGGATAACGACATCGTATTTTCAAGGCAATAGCCAGAAAATCAAGAAGGCAGCAGAGGATGTTGTACCGTCACATTCTGAAGCTTTGACTTTGTTAGAGAAAGTGATGTCTTGGTACTAGGTACGAAGCGCAGCCCGAATGCACTTAAGCTAAGCTTCTGCTACTTAAGCAAATGAGGGATTTGGCCAACAGAAATATAATATATTTTAGTGATTTCATACAGTTGTGTTTATTTTTGTGTGTATATATACATTCATTTGTAAATATGTAGTAAATTGTTTATGTAAAATAAGTGCATTCTTTTGGTTTAAATATACCATAAATCAAATTAGCTTACAGTAGTTATGTTCATATGTAAGTACATAAATTATATATTTCCATTTATCTTGACGTTTTTAGTATAACTGGGAATTTCTAGGTCGTTTTTGAAAATTTGAACAAATCGAAAATCCGAAACCAACCCAGTCCCAATAAGTTCGGATTTTTGACGTCCTACTGTATATAAAAGTAATCATTTCTATCTTGTCTCTTTATCACAAACATTCTAATTTCACTATATTTATATAATTTGTTGTGATAACACATACTCTACAATAATGAACTAAATTATGTCAGGTATTCCAGAAATAATATTTCTGGTTTACTTGTAAAGTAGATCAAAGTGTGACAATACGATTCTTACAACTCTTAGTGGTAATTAGAAGGTAACCTAACATCATTCAATTTATAGAAACCTAAACACATCATAAACACGTCACTGTTGTCCTTCAACCCACTTCTCTTTCTCCTTTCTTCCCCAGGCAAACCTTTGAATGACCAAAAGAAAGACCCATTCCATTTAAAAATTATTTTTCAAACTTATTTTTATACGGATTGTTTCCTTTGACTGTTTTAAATTTAGTATTAAAATAATAATAAAATATTTATAAAAATAATAAAGTTATAATAATTTTTAATTATTATGTCAATTGATCAATCATTTATAATTTTAAATCAAGGTAAATTAATTTAATTATACAACACATGATTTCAAACAGTATTTTTTTAATAACCCATGGAAAATAATGGAATATTGTTACAGTCTTTATATGCAACTCAATTATTTATATTCCTCAAAAAGTACAACACAGAAATAATAATAAAACAACAGTTTTGCATAAAATAATAATGTAAAAAAACACTGTCATACTTTAATTTTATACATGAATGAAAAAACTTGTAACATATTTGAAAATATGAAAACAAAATTTCTTAAGATTTTCATAACATTTAATTTGGGCGGATATGAATAATTTCAGAAAACTATTTTATAACACTGAGTTTGAACTATTCTATCTCATTATTTGGGGGAAATGTTTTTCATATTCTATAGTCTGAAGAAGCTGTTTTATTCAATGCATGAAGACAGCCATACTCACAAACATTTTGAGAGGTATATGTAGGTTTAGTTACACCACATGAAGATCACCTGAGGTGAAATGACTTAGAGGTTAACATTGTTACTTGTTGGGTCATGAGACTTTTGTCATTATCACATTTATCACATAATAACAATACTAGTCCACCACCTGTTCAACCATGCCTCGTATGTATTTCAAAAACTTCACCAAATGTTACAACAAACTAAAATCGAGGTCGTTATATCATTATTCAAAAAACTGTAACATAAGTATTGCATAAAACATAACTGCATTAAAAGTATTACTGTAAAACCATAAATGCATACAAGGTTTATACTTATTTTTAGTTATAAATTTAATTACCTAATTCTTCTTCTTCTTCTTCAGTCTTTTCATTATTACTACTTGAACCAGGTTCTTCTCTGAAAAAAAATATACTATATGGACGATAGTGATATTGCCTATATGTATCCTTATATTCATAAAAATAACGTTCTGAAGGATAAAGAATATTAATTTTATTTATAAAATTTTATTAAATTTATTTTAAATTTTATTTTGATTTCTATTTATAGAAAAATAAATATGAAGAGTATTGCTATAATTTAGATATAAGACTTTTGTTCTAGTATCTTTACTTTTTGTTAGTCCATTATTGATTGACTAATGTTATTTCATTTTTTTACATCATAAAATCCTACTTGTAAGATTTGAAGAAAATTATTCAAAATAATGAAATGGTTTTGCTAAGTTTTTTCAGCATCTCTAGGAACAAATAAAGGCCATGAATGTTAATGATTTACTTTCATTCCGACAACCCTTTGCACTCAGACAATGAGAACGCTTGTTTGGCTCGCACTCCGAATCCGGGAATAAACCTGCAAACAATACGCCACAACTACTCCGATACTAGCAACACGTTGCCCGAGCTACCACTCCGATAGCTTTTAACACAATTTTCTCTCAGTTACGCTGTTATTTTTATAAATGATATGTGGCTTTAAATAATATGCATTCATACAATATTTTTTAATAAAAAAAGAAATATTAAGTTATATGTTTTGATTTTACAGGTAAACAAATCACATATTTAATTAAAAATATGATTCTATTTATATTTCACTTGCGTGTGGAATTTTTCAAAACATGTTCCTACATGCAGAGCAAGATTGACGGAGCATAGCATATCGGGCAGTAAGTAGTGGATTCTTTCCGGACACCTATTTTAAATCTGTCACTGCAAATTTACATTCCCTGCTCTTTTTTGCCATTTGTATGGAAAAAATTATGGCAAAGCCACTCGTCATCAGACAGTGAGGATCTAGGGCGCTTTTACTTTCTGGAATATTCACTACAGTTCTCTCCAATTAATTATGGAAAGAGTGTTTTCTTTAAGTCTAGATGTTTTTTTAAATTTTATTATTGACATTTTCTTTAAAAAGTATACAGTAAACTAACGATTATCCGTGGAATAGGGTGGCCCGGCAACGCCGGATAACGAATTCCCCGGATAATCCGCTATGAACAAAGAATACGCAAAACGATCGATTATTATACCATAAGTTACACAAATAATATGACCCCGATTAATGCAATTCACAAATAATCTTCAGAGGACAAAATAAATACAGAAAATAATTTAAAATGTCGATGTATTTGACGGTACATGTATAACATGTACATTTATATGTCTAACTATTTACAATACATACATAAGTATATGCCAAAAGTAAATATGTATGTACATATGTAATTTCCTTTACACATAATACTTTAACTTTTTAACAAAAAACTCTGTTACTTTTGTCTGTTCTTTTGTGAGCATTGATTTACAACAAAAAAAAAAGAAATTTACATAAAATATCAACTAATACAAATGATAAAATACTGCATGATAAATAAAATTCAATAAAAAAAGACAGAGAAATAAAAATAACGCATAAAAATTCAAACTACCTACTACTTATTTTAGTATAATAACCATTCAACGTTCAACTCGGAATGTTTGTTTCTACTTGTGTCACAAAGCCATAAAGATCGGTAATGTATATGACAGACATGAATAATGTGTGTCATGTCCTAGACTATTTATAGCCGAGATTAGCTGACATTTGTTTACAATCTTATGATACACATTAGGCTTTCGGGCGTCCAAGCATTTTGTCATTGTCTCTTATATACAGTAGTATGTTCCCAACTCTAGTTGGTTCATTCAGTCTAACAGGACAGTTATCGTTTATCCTTGCATTATTTGAGATAGCTTAGTTTATTTTTATGGTCGTTGTTTTTACCGGATATTGTGCCATGTTGGTGGTTAAAAAAAAACAAAATCTGATTGGAATAAAAATTGGATAATTGTAAAACAATGGCAGACCCCGGATAATCCGCAAACCGGTTAATTTGCCCACGGATAATCGGGAGTTTACTGTATATGAATTCACAATCGCTTTTCAAGAAGCCAAAAAAAAAAAAAATTTCGATACCATTTCACACTCTTTCTGATGAAAGGATAAAATGTGATATAGTGATTGCTTAAATCCACTCCACCCATATGCTCATTATACATACAAAATGTGAGGGCTTCAGTTAGCACTTCTTTCTTCCCATCTTTAGTTATTCGTTTTATAGGAACATTTTATCTCCATAAAATGCTGAAATGACCAAAACTTCTTTTTTATCTTTCCAAATGACAACTCCAATATTGTCTTTGGACTTCAATGGTAAAATATCTCCTTTCTTCGTTTCCTTTTTTTCTGTCTCATTCATTTTTTTAGAGTTTTTTCTGTTTAAATTGATGGTCCCTGTTATATGACATTTTTTTCAGTTCTCTTGCTAATTTGATTGTGTAGTATCTGTCAGCATAAAAGTGGTATCCTGATCCCCCTGCTGCTTGCAGTATTCCTTCCACGAGAGTAAGTACTATTCTAGTTATGAAATTTTAAACCTGGATTTTTTAAAATTTGGGAAGTCTGCTTTCCAAAATATGGTAAAAGACTATAAGCATATCCGGTTTTAGAATCTGATACTATGCATACTTCAAGGCCATACTGGTGGGCTTATCTTTATTAAAAGTTTTGAAAGAAACTCTGCCCTTAAGCCCTACTCTGTGCTGTCTTGACAAGTAAAACTCTGTACTTTTTGTCTATACAGCAAAACATTGCTCTGTTTAGCGCTTCTTGACAGTGTCCTAACAATGTTTACTGGTGGAGGTGCTGTGAAAGCCCCAAAAACCTTCTCAATTCTGATTATTGCCATCATGAACATTACTTTTTGTCTATACAGCAAAACATTGCTCTGTTTAGCGCTTCTTGACAGTGTCCTAACAATGTTTACTGGTGGAGGTGCTGTGAAAGCCCCAAAAACCTTCTCAATTCTGATTATTGCCATCATGAACATTACTTTTTGTCTATACAGCAAAACATTGCTCTGTTTAGCACTTCTTGACAGTGTCCTAACAATGTTTACTGGTGAAGGTGCTGTGAAAGCCCCAAAAACCTTCTCAATCCTGATTATTGCCATCATGAACATTACTTTAGTCACTGTCACTGTCTATGTCTATCCAAAAATTTACTAAAAGAACCCTTTCAACTAGTTCCCTCACTGCCAGATACTTCTGATAGCATACCTTCATCCTCATTTATAGCTGCATAATTCTCATAACATTGGCTTCTTCCATTGTAAAATAAAACTTACTTTTAAACCACAAAATGTTAGCAAAATGAAACAAACAAATTAGTAATAAATTCACCAAAGAGAGACTTTAAAACAAACTTCGAAACTATTAACCTTTAAAAAATAAAACAAAACAATTAAAAAATATATTTCGCAAACAGGCACTAGAAACTTAGTACTTGCATACGAGACACCAAAAAAGACACTTTTTGATGATGTAAAACGGCGCGACATGTTGTTTTATTAACTAAACCTAAACTTAGGAAAACAAGATTTGGTACAAAGGTAATACAAAACACAATGATTGTCTTATAACAAGTTTAAAATACCAAAGCATATTTGTTTAGGGGTTAAACGCAAGAAAAAAGAGGCTGGTTCAAACACGGCTTCTGAGTAATTACGACAAAAACCATTGCCGCCTATTAAACGACTTCGGGAAACTGCGCCATGATTGTTGCTCGGTTCGTCGAAGCTGGAACGCATACCTCCATTGCAGATTTATACCTGGCAGTAGAGTGCAAAGGGTTAAATCAATTGTTGAATATTACAATTTCTTTTAGAGGCCTAAATTTTTAAACTGCATATAACTGTACAAAGCTAATTTCTAAACTGTGGCCAAACCTATTATTCTCCTTCTTCCGGCTGCCTGATTTTGTTGCTTTAATCTTCCGCTTCTCTTGTATTTTGTTTGCAATCTCTGCACCTAAGAATAAAATGCTAAGGTAAAAATTAGAGTATTTTTATAAATTTTTAAATCAATAACAGAAGATTTAATTTTAATTTGGATTAAATATGAGTTTTAAAAAGAAGACAGCATTAATATCAATTCTGAATTTTAATACCCAGTATTAGCAATATATAATTTTAATTTCAAGGCAAATACACCATATGTTCATATTATATATGTATCCGTGCACTTGGCCTTTAGAGATAGCACAAAATTTCTCGTGTACTATCATTTCTGAAAACATGTTACATATTTATGTTTGTTTAAAAGAAATTAATATTGGTTGATTAGTTATTACTACAAAAATGCATTTATACAAACATTTTCATCATTAATGTGCTTCAAGCACGTGCACAAACACAAACTAAGTATTAAATTAACAAAACTTTCCAGGTAATTGTTTTTACAAAACATGAGATAGGTTAAGAAGGTAACAAGACACCACACTCTTACATGAATTAATATAAGCACTATTGAGTGGCCAGAATTTTAACCATTGATATATTGATTTTGCATAGCTGTTTAGTAGGGCAAAGATGGTATGGTACTTTTCACAGACTTTGAAGAGTGTAAAGTATTTTTAAATAGGAGAGTAAAAATGCCCAACTAAAACACACTAGCAGTAATTAGCAGAAAAGCGGTGAACATAATCTAACCGAATACATAGAACAGCAAAACATACCAGATAAATGTTCTACCACTTCAGTATTGGATGAGGATGGAAGAGGTTCTTCATCCCTGCAATAAAAAAAAAAAAACATCCTAATTACTATTTACAACTGATTGTAAAATAACTTTATTAATACCTCAATATTCACAAATTTTCAAACAAGGATAATTTAAAATTTACAAAATTATTTATTTTTTGATATGTGCAGTAATAGCAAACAACTTATGAATATAAATTGCAACTGTTATGACATATATAGTATAACAGGGCGGCATAAAGTAATTCCCAACTAAAGCTCTAGTGAAAGATGAACATTATTTTATTCTGAAAAATTCTTTAAATTATTTTTCTTAGAATTCCTCATTTAATTCTTCTGAAGTTTAATTTTTTTTAAAATGTATTTTCATGAAGGGGTTGAATATTTCTTGAGTATTAGAAAACAGTAAGGTGCTACAAAATGCCACAATATTCTTGTAGAAAAAATGCAATAAGTGTTTCAAGAATTTTTTTAGAAGTGATAGTGTTACAAGTACAGATCAAGTGTTTGAAAGAAACAGGATGTTAAAAGTATGATCAAAGATATATACTAGAAAAAAAATTTTAATTCCAACAGTAATATTGGAGAAAACTCAGAAAATATTAGTAGTGAATAAAGCAAATTCTTTAAAAATATTTCCAGGTAGGTAGAGGATATTTTTAAGTATCCCTAAACTGGTTTTGCTTAAATATCAAGTTAGATGAATAGGTTCTCCAGATTACTCCTAAAAGTGCTACAAAGAACACATCAAAAACAATTGAACAAGGGGGTTATAATAGAAAAGGGGGTTTAATGCCAATGTGACACTTGTTTCGCTACAAATTTCATGCCTAAATGTGAAAATTTTACACTTAAAAATATTTCTTACACTTATCAGAAAAATTTCATTGTTTAACTAATCGATATACCAACATTTTCAACAACCCCTGTGATAACAATTTGGCAATCATTAATAATCATGGTTTACACCTTTTCTAAATTGTTAATTGTTACTGACATGATTTAATGTCTTCCCATGATATTACAATTCAAAATGCTTTGATTTGTATTTTTAATAATTATAAATAACAAAAGAACAAATGTTTTCAACTGCTAACAAATAAATAACTATCTTTTGGTTTAGAGAAAAATGTAGAAACACAATAATATATTACTTTTCAGTTTAATACACAGACAAATTAAAAATTTGCATAACTTTCAACACCTCATACAAATATTAAATTATATACATTTCTTTCTTAGTAATATTGCTACAGTATGAACATCGGTTAATTTTATTAAATATACATCAAAATATCCTGGAATTTGGATGTAACATGCACGATTATGAACCTGCACACAATAACGTACATATAAAGACTAGACGCAAGTTTAGTAACATAGAGTTGAAGCCATAATACTTCCACTACAATAGCTTCAACAGCCATTAATATTTTCCTAAACAAATATATTTTACATATAATAATTTGCAATACTTACATCTCACTATCTGGTTCTTTATGTGAAGATGAGGTTTTTGTTCTACTTGTCCTACCACACACTTTTTCCATTGCTGAAAAGGTTTTAAAAAATTGTTGTAAATTTAATCAAGCTAAAATTCATTTTGAGGCGTTTGCTTATTCTTAAGGTGGTTGTTTTAGTTAATTTCCATTAAATCTATCAGGCAATATTGTTCTTAAACTTTAAAACAAATATAAGTTAGGACAGGTACTGTAATAGAATAGCTGCAACCTTAATAAATAAAATAAGTATTGTAATTTCATACAAAAAGTTTTACAGCTTAATTAAAAAAAGTATACCGATATTAATGTTTGTCAGTCGCCTGTTTATTCAAACAAAATGCTTTGTAAACAAAACATGTAAAGTCTATAAACAAAAGATCTAAACGGAAGTCATATAAACTCAGTTTAAAGGACTGAAGTATTATTGTAAATTCTAAAATGAAACATATATTAAAAATTAAAATAATTAATACTATTATTAATTTAAACAAACTAATGACTAAATAAATTCATAAAAACAATACATTCTAAAAGCAACAACAATAATGAATCTACAAAATTTTTAATAACATTTAAAGTATATCTGACGTTATTTATCACATTATACATCTAGATATTCAACACAAGAAACAAAGAGCACATAATTGACCAAAAAAATATTAAACCAAAATCCAGCTTTGCAACACATATGCAAAGCACCCATTACACATACACAAAAATTGACATTAATTTTAAACCATATAGCAAAATATTTTTCAAATCTTAAACCATAAAACTACCCATTACAGAAAATTTTAAAATATACAAACACCACATAACACAAAAACGACTTATTTTAAATGAACACACATATATTGAATCTAACACCCTTCTCCAATACATAGTACACAACCTGTCTATTCCACATCCCTAACTTACACACCTGCAACCATGAGTGAATGCCTTCAGTAGCAGGTTAGTCATTGTCACTGAAACAACTCTTACGAAACACAACTGCATAGTAAGTAACATTTTCACTTAGTTCTTCTAATAAATAATAATGGTCTATTTTTAAAAACTTATGAAAAACTTACCGGGAGAAAACATTTTTGAATACACTAAACAATCTTCAACAGGGGCTCACAATACATTAAATAAAATCCTCAAGAAATAAATAATTATTAAGAAAATTACAAAGAATGTATCAGAAAGAAGGTATCAGGGAAAAAACAAGTTTTAAATTGCATTAACTTTAATTTATAAAAGTTAAGGTAAATTTTATTTATTATTATAACACTTACTTATATTAATTTCATAAACAAATGATAAAACTTATAAGCATATTGGAAAATCTAATAAAAATCTTTTATAGTTTTCTTTTATATTTTAATTCAGAAGATATAAATAACTTCAAAAAACTATTATACAAAACATAATATCATTTTACAACACTGAGTTTGAACTATCCTATCTCATTATTTGGGGTAAACGTTTTTCATCTTCTGTGGTCTGATAAGGCTTTTTTTACTCAATGACTGAAGACAGCCATACTTACAAACATTTTGAGAGGCATATGTAGGTTTAGTTACACCACATGAAAATCTGAAGTGAAATGACTTAGAGGTGTTAAAAACTTGTTGGGTCATGAGACTTTTGACGTCATCATATTTATTTGCACACAATAGCAATACCAGTCCAGCAACTGATTAACCATATCTAGTGTGTATTTTAAAAACTTCACCACATGTTACAACATACTACAATCAAGGTTGTTTATGTCATTATTTAAAAAACTATCAAACAGAATTATTGCATAAATAATAAATGCATTAAAACTATTACTGTAAAATCATAAACGCATACCAGGTTTATACTTATTTTTAGTTATCAATTTAATTATATATAATGATTTCTTGAGCAACTGTGGCCTATATTATAATATTTTAAATAACAAACCCAATAACCACATAATAACTTTATTTAATCACTTGATATACATTTCGGTTACCAGGTATCCATCTTCAGAAGTACTGAACAAAATTAATTTAATTTACAACGTAACATTTACACAGGATATCGTTTATAACGACCTTTAAGGGGGGATGAAAATTAGGTCGCTATATCCGGGCGTCGTTATATCCAGTACCAAGCTACAAGATGAAATGGGGAAAATTTTAGACTGAATAATAAAGCCCGACACGCTCTGGGTTCCCTTACGAGGTACAGAGAGCGTGCCGATGCGCTCCTAGCTTATTTTCTTAGATACAGCAAGCTCACCGGCACGCTCACTCCCAGGCTAATTGAAACTTTTCTTCCAGTGACACAGATTTTCTTTTTGACATTTTACGAACGTACATACGTGTTTCACTTTCGGCTGTATAACTTGAACTGATCATTTTTGTAGTGGAACGGAAATGGAATGGGGATCACGATTCTTAGAAAGCTTTGTTTACATCGAGAGAATTACCGTTCGGAGAATTCTAGAGTGTTCCGTCGCTATACTCGATTTTTTTTTAGATGGACCTGAAATGAGTGTCGTTTTAACAGATCCATCGTTTTACCCGGTGTCGATATAGGCGATGTAAAATGCATTGAACAGGTACTACAGAATCAAGGGGCCGGGAATCTTCGTCGTTACAGCCGGTACGTCGTATTAAGCGATGTCGTTATATACGATACCCAGTGTATTTATTTATTCTAATGGCAAGTACAAAATAAGTTACAACGTAACATGTAAAGCAAAAAATATTAAGGTTACAAATTTATTCTTATTTTGTCTTAAGCATTGTCACTTAAAATCAGCTGATTTTTAATTTAATCAATCAAAGAATATAAAACTGAATTAGGAATAGGCCCTTTGTCACAATTCATTAAATTATTATGTCTACATTTATATATATAAATAGTTTCAAAAACATTTAATAAACTTATGTTGTTAACATTTTTCATTAACTTAATATTATTGAAATCTAAACTATGGTTTGTGTCTATTATATGTTCTGCTTCACTAGATTTTTCTGGTAGGAGGTATTTAAATGGGAAATATGTTCTTTAAATCTAGTGACTATTTTTCTCCTAGACTATCCTATATAAATTTGATCACAATCTTCACAATTTATTTGATATATACCCAATTTTTCTAACATAGGAATTTTATCTTTCGGATTCCCTAACAAATCCTAAATTATTTGAACTTTTATACGCGATTGTAATATTAAACTTGTTAAAAATACTGTTCAATCCTCTTGTAATATTCATGTCATACGGTAAACTAATGTATCTTCTATTTCCTTCTTCCGGAAATAAATTTGAGGCATCTTTCAACAACAGTTTCCTTTTTTGTTTCCGTAATATGTTGTCAATAATTTTAATATCAAAATTGTTCCACCTAGCAATATCTTTAATATTTGTTAATTCATTATAAAATCAGTTTTTTGTTAGCGGCCCTTTAAGAAGTCTATTCACCATCGAATTAAAGGTTGCTAGTTTGTGTTGAAAGTAATGGTTAGAACTATTTAGTAAATATCTGTTATTATTCGTTGGTTTTCCATAGATGTCGAACTCCAATTTGTTACCTACTTTGATACAAGAAATATCCAACAAATTTAACTTGTTACTCTCTTCCATTTCAAACGTAAATTTAATTGCCGGGTTCTTACTATTTAAAATATTATATCAATTTAATTACCTAATTCTTCTTCTTCTTCAGTCTTTTCATTATTACTACTAGGCCCAGGTTCTTCTCTGAAAAAATATATATATATTCTGCTGTATTATTATTTAGATATACATAAACAATATATTAATTTTTGATTGTACAATTTTATAATTGAACAATTTTGGTAAGTAAATTCACTATTTGTAAAATTACAATAATAAAAAAACAGTCTAAAGGATAAACAACTTTAATTTTATTTATGTACAGAAAATGTTTTTCTAAAGAACCAATAATAAACACATAAATATGAAGGGTATTGCTATAATTTAGATTCAAGACTTATTATGTATCCAGTATCTTTACGTTTTGGTAGTCTGTTATGTATGGCCTGACGTTATTTTATTTTTTTACCTCATAAAATCGTATCTGTAAATTTTTGACAAAAATTATTCAAATAATGGAGGTTTTGCTTAGTTTTTCAGCCTCTCTAAGAACAAATAAAGGCAAGCTGTGAATAACAATGTTTTCCTCATTAAATCAATGGTTGAATATAAAAATTTTTTTTTGCCTAAATTTCTAAACTCCATATAACTGTACAAAGCTAATTTCTAAACTGTGCGCAAACCTTTTATTCTCCTTCTTCTGGTTGCCTGATTTTGTTGCCTTAATCTTCCGCTTCACTTGTTTTTTATTTACAATTTCTGCACCTAAGAATAAAATGCTAACGTAAAAATTTAAGCATTTTTATAAATTCTGAAATCAATAACATAAGATTTAATTATAATTTGGATTAATATGAGATTTAAAAAGAAGAGGGCATTAATATTAATTCTGAATTTTAATACCCAGTATTAGTAATATATAATTTTAATTTTAAGGCAAATACACCAAAACATGCCATGTAACTATGTACTTGACCTTGAAAGATAGCATGAAATTTCTCGTGTACAATCTTTTCTGAAAACATGTTACATATTCAGAATGATTTATACATCAACAGGTTCTACATCTGATATGTCTACCCATATTTCAAGATTGTTTGTTATTTCATACCAAAACTAATTTATCTAATATCAATCATCTCATGCAAGTCAGAGTTTTGACAGTCCTTATCATGTTCGTTGGAAAGTATTTATAACAACCCTCTACCTACAGTCTTGCTTACTACAATCTCTTAATTCCAAGTGCATTGTTGCTTGGTCCGCACTATACATACTGTTTTGCTCATAAGATAATAATGGTCTATAGAAAAAAATGTTGATAGTGATAATAATTGGGTATACAAAGTGTTGTTTCAAGCAGTTTTACTGAATTTACTTTCTTATTCCATCAAGCCATGTTGAGCGATAATTACAACAGTGCTAATAGCCAAAAGTTAGCATTTGTTTAGCCAAAAGTTATTTATTATAAATGTAAAAAACCAATAATATATTTGTTTATAGGATGCTTGTAGATTATTTAAAATATCATTTACGAATTTATTTTGAGCAACAATGTTTTAGCAAAGAATCAAAAAACATTATTATTCCCTATAACAATTTTCTAAATTAAAAGCTAATTCTAAATTTACTAAATAAAAACAAATAAGGTATGTTGAATATCCTAAAACATAATTGTTGTAAATGTAAGATTTCTATGTATTGATCATTCCACCATGGAATAGGTGGCTGTTATTGGTAAAATTAATTATTGAATTTTCAGTAATGTTCAATGTATTTTCAGTGAAGGTGTTTATCATATGGTCAACAAGTCAAATATTGAGGGAATTTTTCCCAATTGATTTTCTTCAAGATCCAACTATTTTGTCAAACATAATGGTATGTGAAAAGTTATATAAAGAGATATTGACAGGAATGAAGTTGCTAATATGCAAAATGGCAGCACTGCCTGTGAGAACCTTTTAGCCAAAAGAAGATTGTAAACTGACAAGTCAACAGCCGTCCATCTTTCTCCAGATGCTGACAAATGTGGCAGAGAACTGTCATTTGGTAACATAAATCCAGTTCAGATCTATCACTCTCAACAAAATGTCAGGGGTTACCAATTGTTGAACATCATAATTAGTATTGAGCATTAAAATCAATGACCAATGAAAACAGAGTTATAATTTCTAAGAGATCATTATGTTGCAGGTTAGTATTTAGTTAAAAGTAGATGTAATAAAAATATCTACAGCCCGTCAAAGTTTTGTAAGAGGTAAATGGATTTGGTAGAGATATGATGGTGGGAGAAATAGTGGTGCGGATACTACAGCAGTGGAGAGGGGATTTCATAGCCGATCTCTGGAATAAATAACACAGCAAACAAAATTATTCAATACTAGAGATGCCTATGACAAGTCTATTCAGAAAAAATTGGCTCTCAAAAGTCAAACTAAATCCATTATTATCAAATCGATTTCAAAACATATCTTCTGAAAATCCTAAATGTCACGCTCGGTAATTCAAGTTCGTGTGTTAAACCTTTGTCAAATATCTACTTATTCATTAACAGAGGAAAAACAGACTAGGAGAAAACAAAACACTCAGTATACCAGATAAAATTTGTTCAAGAAAAATTAAATAAATTGACATTGATGATTTTTCGTAAATGTGCTCTACGAAAAAAAGTCCTTAATTTATAGCTTGACTATCAAGAATCACAATTTAATTTTAAAACTTTGTGCAAAATGTTATTATCGATGAAGTTTAAATGAAAAAAAACTGGAAATAAAAGGAAGATAATGATTTTAAAACATGACAAACACTTTAAAAGAGTATGCTGATGGAAGGGTTGACATTTCCTTTAGAGCTCACTAATGTTCACCCTCCACAGACAACAAAATAGTTGACCGTAAGAGATACAATTCATTCTCTACGACGGGTAGAGTAGAACAAGCCAATGCACTCATATACATATGCACGCATTGAACATGTGTAATCCCTTCCACAGCCGGCCGTATTCCCCCACTCACTTCTCATTTCATTGTGAACTAGGCTTACAAAACTTTGACACTCTCTATTTCAAGGGGGTCCATCAAGGGATTTGATGGGAACACATCACTATCATTAAATGTGGATATTAATTTGCCTGAAAACTCTACAGGTGATTCAGACTTTAAATAATCAAACTCCCTCAAAACAAGGTTGGGGATGGTATTTGAGAATTCTGGTCATTTAAAAAAGAGTGATGATATCCCTCACAGAACTCTTGGTGATAAAGAAAAAAAAAACCTCCAAAATAAATGTAACAAAACAATTGTTTTCTTATTAAATGAGATTGTCTGCTGATCTCGGTTTGCCAACAGAAGGTCATAAATTAGGACATGCCTCTTACAAACTATTTCGTACTACATCAATTTCTCACTTCAAGTAATCAACTAAAGAATTGATGCATTAAAGCTCTTGTATTAAAGCAATTTATGTTTAAAAGAAATTAATAGTTGATTAATGTTTAAAATTGGTTGATTAGTTATTACTACAAAAATGCATTTACACAAACACTTTCATCATTAATGTGCTTCAAACACGCACACAAACACGAACGAACACACACACACACACAAAGTACTAAATTAACAAATCTTACCAGGTAATTGTTTTTTACAAATTATAATATAGGTCAAGAAGGTAACAAGACACTGCACTCTTATGTGAGTTAATATTAACACTATTGTGTGGCCAGAAATTTAACCACTAAAATAATGATTTAGCATGGCCGTTTAGTAGGGCAAAGATGGTATAGTACTTTTCACAGACTTTGAAGAGTGTATAAGTATTTTTAAATAGGAGAATAAAAGTGCCCTACTAAATTGAACACTAACATTATATTAGCAGAAAAGCAGTGAACATAATCTAACCAAGTACATAAATCCGCAAAACATACCAGGTAACTGTTCTACCACTTCAGTATTGGATGAGGATGGAAGAGGTTCTTCATCCCTGCAATAAAAAAATCTTAATTACTATTTACAACTGGAAATAACTTAATTAATACCTCAATATTAGAAAATTTTAAAACAAGGATAATTTAAAATTTACAAAATTAATTATTTTTTAATATGTGCAGCATTAGCAAACAACCTATGTTTAATAAATTGCAACTATTATATGACATATGTAGTATAACAGGTGGGCATAAAGTAATTCCCAACTAAGGCTCCAGTGAAAGATGAAAAATATAATACTTAATATGAAAAAATTCTTTCAAATATTTCTCTAGAATTCCTCATTTGATTCTTTTGCAAGTTTTTATTTTTCAAAATTTGTTTTTTTTTTAAATGGTACTTTATATCAAACATTCAAAAGTTCTGCGTATTACAGAGAAAAAAATGTATTTTCATGAGGGGGAATGAATTTTCTCTTACTTACATCTTTGTACAAGCGTCCAGCTTCAGATGTGGCCAATACCACGATGTCCATTGTATATGATAGATGCAAGACCCCAGTATTGTTTATTCTTTAGTATTTCCTCTCATGCATATATTCGGGTTCGTAGAATATCCCTTGCAAGAATCAAGTAGTGACAATTAAGTAATATGTGCTCCAAGCTCTCCTCCTAGTTGTCACCACAAAGTTGGCATTGCGTCGAATCCAAAAGGCCAAAACGGACAAGGTATATATTTGTATGTGTCATCCTTAGGCGGCTTTGGTTATATTTGGTACAGGTTTCGACCCATGGTTCCCGACTTCCAAATATCTATCCAATTGAGTTTGAAAATCCTTCATCTGAGCTCTTGTATTCCAGTAAGGAGAATCTGTTTTAATCAGCAGGAAATATTGAACAGGCCTCCCTTGAAATTTTGTCCACTATTTCTTTAGCAATTACACCACAATGTGATGATACCCACTGCAAAGTTATAGTTTTATCTTATGAGTGGAGATATAGAAACTGCTTCCTGATTTCACCAACTCTGAAGAAGAATGGGCTCGACTTACATCTGGATAAAGCTTCCAAGGCCGACTTAGAGTCAATGAAAATGCAAATATAATTGCTCCCCAGTGAATAGCAGCTTGCTAATACTAGCAGTTCAGCATCCATGCTGGATTGAGCATTTTCAGGTACGTAATACCAATTACTATTGCTTTGGTTAAAGAAGCCCGCACCTGACCTCTAGTTATCTTTAACCAAAGACCCGTCTCTAAAGATTTTTATATGACTACAGTACTCATCATTAATCATTTCTGCATGAACGTTTTTAATAACTTTTTAAGGAAGCTCCAATACTACTTGGATGCCCGGCCAGATCTTAGGTGATTCCTCGTACAATGATGGTATTTGTTCTGGTTGGTTATGCGGAATCACTCTAGAGAGATTATTCATTTGGTAGGTGAAAGAAGTTTTAATGTTACACCTACGAGTATTAAAGTTGTACAGTGGGTGTTTGATTGTCAGAGTATTGATTTTTTTAAAATGTATTCCACATTTGCCTTCTAATGAAAATTCTAATGCTTAAAGTTACTCTCTTGCAGCTCTTGTCCACACACCGGTTACAGGATCCAACACAATCCCCAGCAGTGTTTGGTGTTTATTATGCTGAAGCACTGTGCAATTTAGTGTGAGGTGTGGTATATAATTTGCAAGGTTACTTCGGGCTATTCAAGAGAATATTCTCTTGAGTATGAGAAAACAGTTAGGTGCTAAAAAAACTTTCTTGTAATGAAAATGCAACAAGAAAGTGTTACAAGAATTGTTTTTAGAAGTGATAGTGTTACAAGTACAGATCAAGTGTTTGAAAGAAACTGGATGTTAAAAGTATGATCATACATATATACAGTCCGAGAAAAACTTATAATTCTAACAGTAATAGTGGAGAAAATTCTGAAAATATTTGAAGTGAATAAAACAAATTTTGAAAAATATATGTCCAGGCAGGTAGAGGATATTTTTAAATATCTTAAAATAGATTTTCCTTATATGTCAAGTTAGGTGAATTGGTTCTGCAGATTATTCCTAAAAGTGCTACAAAGAACACGGTAAAAATTATTGAACAAAGGGGTTTAATGCCAATAAGACATTTGTTTCGCTACATATTCTATCTAAAAGTGAAAAATTCATATTTTTTTACAGATCAGAAAAATTTCATTGCATAACCAAAACTGATAAACTAACATTTTCAACAACCCCTGTGACAATAATTTGGCAAACATTAATAGTCATGGTTTTCACCTTTTCTTCACTGCCATTTGTTACTGACTTGTATTCCCATGATATTAAAATGCAAATGTTTTGCTTTGTATTTTTAATAGTTAAAAAAATTACTAAACAGCAAATTTTTCAACTGCTAACAATTAAATATCTATCATTTGTTTACAGGGAGCTGTAGAAACAAAAAAACATATTACTAATCTGTCTAATACAGACACACAATTAATAAATTTATAATTTTCATACCTCATATAAATATAAAATTATATACATTTCTTTGTTAGTGATATTGCTACAGTATGAACATCGGCTAGGTTTATTGGCTATTATGGAATTTGGATGTCACATACATGACTATGATCCTGCGCACAATAACTTACATATAAAGATTAGACTAAGTTTAGTAACATAGAATTGGAGCATTAATACTTCCACTATGATAGCTTCAACAGCTATTAATATTTTCATAAACAGATATATTTTACATATAATAATTTGCAATACTTACATCTCACTATCTGGTTCTTTATGTGAAGATGAGGTTTTTGTTTTACTTGTCTTAGAACACACTTTCTCTGTTGCTGAAAAGGTTTTGAAAAATTGTTGTAATTTAATCATACTAGAATTCATTTTGAAGTGTTTGCATATTCTTAAGGTAATAGCTATTTTAATTTAAATTCCATTCAATACACAAATTAAGGTTAGGACAGGTAATGTAACAGAATAGTTGTAGCCTTGTTAAATAAATTACATATTGTAATTTCATACACCAATTTTACAACATAAAAAAAGTATAGTAATATTAATGTTGGAGAGTCGCCTGTTTTTTTCAAACAATATGCTGTGTAAACAAAACATATCAAGTCCATAAACAAAACATCTAAACACAAGTCATATCAACTCAGTTTAAAGGAATGAAGTATTATTGTAAATTTTAAATAAAACATGTATTAAAAATAAAAAAGTGAAAACATTATTAATTTTACAAATTAAATGACTAAATAAATTTATGAAAACAAAACATTTTTAAAAGGTACAATAATAAATGACCTAAATTTTTAATAACATTTAAAATATAACTGACGTAATTAATCAGAAGATACATCTACATATTCAACACAAGATACAAAGAACGCAACAATGACCAAAAAACAAAAAAAAAACACTGAAATCTAGCTTTGCAACACATATGCAAAGCACCCATTACACATACACAAAAATCGAGATTAATTTAAATATTTTTCAAATCTTAAAACATAATAAAAAATTAACCATTACAGACAATTTTAAAATATACAAACACCACATAACACAAAAACGACTTATTTTAAATGAACACACACATATATTGAATCTAACACCCTTCTCCAATACATAGTACACAACCTGTCTATTCCACATCCCTAACTTACACACCTGCAACCATGAGTGAATGCCTCCAGTAGCAGGTTAGTCATTGTCACTGAAACAACTCTTATGAAACACAACTGCATAGTAAGTAACATTTTCACTTAGTTCTTCTAATAAATAATAATGGTCTATTTTAAAAAACTTATAAAAAACTTACTGGGAGAAAACATTTTTGAATACACTAAACAATCTTCAACAGGGGCTCACAATACATAAAATAGATTCCTCAATAAATATAAAACTACAATAAACACCCGATTATCCGTGGAGTGGGGCGCCCTGCAACGCCGGATAACGAATTCCCCAGATAATCCGCTATGAACAAAGAATATGCAAAACAATCAATAATCACAGGCCTACAAAAAAAAATTTTTTTTTTGGTGCCTAGGATTTTAGAACTGATTTTAGTAATATTTGGGGCGCTGAATCCAAATATGAAATCAGTTTTTCTCTACCAGCTCTACTTTTTCAGATAATCGTTTTTTTAATGTGCAGTTTTACGCAAAATGTGCAGTTTTTATTGTATTTTGTGCAGTTCTAAAGCTCATATACATATATTGCTTACATACAAGCTTATCTTGGATACGTTGGTGTTAGGCTTGGTGATCAGGATAAAACATGGGCACCTCATCAGGTCTGTAAAACGTGTACAGAACATTTACGACAGTGGATACCTGGAAAAGAGAAGGTCTGAAATTCTGAAAGTTATGAAGCAGTTTGTAAGGCTCTTGATAAGAACGTATCATGCTTTTCATATGTAGAAATGAAAATGCCCCAGTTGAGTACGGAAAAAATTAAAGCAGGAATATTTGACCACAAATTAGACAACTCATTAAGAATCCTGACTTCGTAAATTCAATAAACGAGACTGAGCGAAAAGCATGGATTTCATTTATTGCAGTTGTCAAAAATTTTCTGGGCAAGCACAAAGCTGAAAACTATGTTGAAATGGTAAATAAGATGCTAAACAGTTTCAAATCACTTGGCTGTAACATGAGCATTAAGGTGCACTATTTACACAGCCACTTAGATAGTTTTCCTGAAACTTTATGAGACACCAGAGAGGAACAAGGTGAAAGATTTCACCAGGATATTAAAACTATGGAGGATCGCTACAAAGGAAGATGGGATACACACATGATGGCAGATTACTGCTGGAGTTTAAAAAGGGACTGTTCTAATTTACATTCAAGAAAGCCACGAAAAAGAAGCTTCCGAAGTGTTCAGTGACTATACCTGGTTTGATTGTCTTATGTAGACGATGATGTTTTTTTCTGTTTTTGTATATAATAATATTTGTATAATGTAATAAAATAAAAATATAACTATAATATAGTAATAAAAATTTCGTGTTGAGTGTTTAATTTGATCCACTGATTTAACTTAAAATAGTGTAGCGTATATTTCACTAAAATGTTATATCCTAAAAATTTGAGCTCCTAGGCAAAAACTAATGCCATATTTGAATTCAGGGCATCAAAGTCATATAAAATCAGCTGTTTATACCCCGGCACCAAAACAGCTGTTGGCCAGTGAACAAAGAATACTGCAAAGCGATCGATAATCGATTATTATACCATAAGTTACACAAATAATGACCCCGGTTAATGCAATTCACAAATAATCTTCAGAGGACAAAATAAATACAGAAAATAATTTAAAATGTCGATGTATCTGACGGATTATAACATGTACATTTATATGTCAAAAGTAAGTATGTATGTACATATGTAATTTCCTTTACACATAATACTTTCACTTTTTAACAAAAAAATCTGTCACTTTCGTCTGTTTTTTCGTGAGCATTGATTTAGCTTTAATGTGCGATCTAAATTTCTTGAGAACCATTTTGTCGCACAGTGTTTACTTGTGTCACAAAGCCATAAAGATCGATAATGTATAAGAGAGACATGGATAAGCATATTTCACGTCCTAGACTAATTATAGCCAAGATTAGCTGACATTTGTTTACAATCTTATGATACACATTAGGTTTTCGGGCGTCCAAGCATTTTGTCATTGTCTCTTATATACAGTAGTCTGCTCGCCCCTTTTATTTTGCTGGCTCGCTTCGGGATGCTTCCATTTCAATGTAAAAATTAATATGTACATATTTTCATATCTATTCCCTTCATCTTAACTTCTATTAAGCCTTATATATATTTACGCCGTAATACACCGTTTGGAAATTTAAACACATGAATCTGATTGGAATAAAAATTGGATATTTGTAAAACAATGGCAGACCCCGGATAATCAGCAAACCGGTTAATCCGCCCACGGATAATCGAGAGTTTACTGTATTAAGAAAATTAGAAAAAACTATCTATTATCAGAAAAGAAAAGTTTTAAATTGCATTAACTTTAATTTATAAAAGTTATGGTAAATTTAAATATTATATAAAGGAAAGAATTATTTTTATTTTTAAATCAAGGAAAATTAATAAAATTATAAAACAAATGATTTCAAACAATATTTATGTAATAACCTACAGAAAATATTCTAATATTGATTGTCTGTTTATATATGTAACTTAATTATTTATATTCCTCAAAAAGTACAACTCAGAAACAATAATAAACAAACAGTGCAACATAAAATAATAGTGTAACAAACACTTACTAATATTAATTTCATAAACAAATGATAAAACTTATAAATGTATTGGAAAATGAAATGAAATTTGTTTATAGTATTCTTCTAGATTTTATTTGGGGAAGGGGATATGAACAACTTAAAAGCTATTATGTGAAACATAATAATATCATTTTACAATATTGAGTTTGAACTATCTTATCTCATTATTTGGGGGAAATGTTTCTCATCTCTATGGTCTGAAGATGCTTTTTCTTACTCAACGACTGAAGACAGCCATTCTCACAAACATTTTGAGTGGCATATGTAGGTTTAGTTATACCACATGAAGATCACCTGAGGTGAAATGACTTAGCAGTGTTAAGAATTGTTAGTTGTTGGGACCATGTGACTTTTGAAGTTATCACATTTATTTGCACACAATAGCAATACAAGTCCAACAACTGTTTAACTATAACTTTTGTGTATTTCAAAAACTCCACCACATGTTACAACTAAAAAAGAGTTTGTTTATATCATTATTCAAAAAATTGTAACATAAGTAATGTTAGGATTAAATATAACTGCATTAAAAGTATTACTGTAAAACCATAAATGCATACAAGGTTTATACTTATTTTCAGTTATAAATTTTATTACCTAATTCTTCTTCTTCTTCAGTCTTGTCATTACTACTACTTGGCCCAGGTTCTTCTCTGAAAAAAAAATATATTTTGCTATATTATTATTTACATATATGTAAACAATATATTATAAGGACAATATTAAGAAGTACATTCCCAATGCATGTACAATTACATCCATAAAATAAAGTTCTAGAAGGACTTATTAGCAATTTAGTATCAAAGAATTTAATAGATAAAACTTTATAGTAATCAAATATTTCTAAATGAACAGTAATGGATAGTACAGCCTGACCCAGAGGTTCAGTGTTTAATACTCTTTTACTATATTTCTGTAGGAAAATATAGAACCATCTTTCATCCATAGCTCTAGTATCAATCTCACTATAGCAACTCAAGAGACATAGACCTTCTTACTCATGCTGTTCTCTTGAGATGACATTGCACCTTGCAACCGTTAAATTGACCGATGCAAGATAAACGGTAATAGTATAGAATATGGAACCAGGGCAAAGTGTGGTAAAAGATATTAAAATCAGTTTATATCAATGAAATAAAAAATAGCAAATATAGAAAGAAGGAATGCGAACAGATTTACTTAGTACTAAATAAGACAAACTGTGAGTGTTAAAATATATTAGAAAGAAACATAACCCTAAATTGGCCCAAGCCTAATCGAGCATTGTAAATTAAACAGTAAAAATTTAGATTATAGAACCCGGTCAAAGCACCTAATATTAATTCAATTTGGACTAAATGAAATACAGATTAGTAAATAATTGATTAAAAGAGGGTAGACAGATTAACTTAGACATAGATAAAACAAATTGTAATTCGTAAGATGTATTAAACAAAACTATAACCTAAAAAATGTCAGATGAAATGAATGGTACCAATAGAATGGTAATAAAATGAAAAATAGTAAATATAAGAAAAAAAATCTAAGAAGAGTACCTTAGGCCTAGCTACAAAAAATTGTAATTCTTAAAATGTAATAAGAATAATCATAATCTGAAATTGTAAGGCCTAAAATTTAAGTTAAAGATAAGGTTACATTGGGTATGGTAAAGACGCGGAGAGAGATTGTTTATAGGAACTTGCCACAATGAGTAAACAGCGCTGCAGTCGTAAATTTATATGAAAAAAGAACAGTAAATTAAGTAAATTTGAAGAAATATAGACAGGTAAATTATTAAAAAGAAAGTTAACAAATTAAATCTAGACATTGTTTTAAACAAAAGACTTTCAATAAAAATGATAAGAAGTAAGTTATATAAACACAAGCAAAATGGAGTGGAGATTATAAATAACGAACGTGGTTGCTTATGCAACAGAGTTCCCAGTGGTGGAAAAATACACAACGAAGGTGTGAAGTAGGAATTTTGGCATTTCAAGAAGATAACCTTTGAGGTGACGCTAAGCAAAGGGGAGACCAAGCGTGGGGACACCAGACGTGTTTTAACATCAAGCAGCGTTAAAGTGCAAATATGTTATAAAAAAATAGTAAACAGTGCTTCGATGTGACATGGGAGTATTAAGATATTTTGGAAAATGCCCAAATATCCTAATACAGTGAAACCTGTCTTAGACAGACCCTGTGTTAGGCGGAACCCCGTCTATCGCGGAAAACTTTAAAAGTCCCGACTGTCGCCTATTTAATTTACCTGGTTAATAACCTTCATAAGCCTAAAACTGTCTAACGCGGAAGCGGAATAAGCAAAAGGATGAGTGATATGTATTTACTATGTCTTAGTTCTGCATAAGCCGTAAAATCTGATCATATACATGCTATAAAATATAAAGTTACAATGACTTCCGTTTAGATAAAATACAGTTTATAATATATTTTTTTACCATAACAAAATTCACAGATAGGTCTGCTTAATTGTAACGGATCATATTTATTTCTGAGAACTCTGTAACAACGTTGAGGATTGCTGATATGCACAAGATAACACAATGGTTTACAAACATCCACGGCCAGGCATATTGATTGACATATTGAAAGGCGAGAGACTGCTTCATTCTAAAAGGCAAAAAACATGCACAAATAGAAGAAAAAGACGAAATTGAAGACGGGTCAGTCGTAGAAAACAAAATAAAAACATTTGGTGAGGCTTTAATGAAAATTTGTGAGTTAGAAAATTTCGCGGTACGTATTAACAGCCCGGAAATGCATCACCATTTGTTACAACTAAAAACAATAACTGGAACACAAGCAAGTAAAACTAACCTTTTAAAACAAAAGTCAATGCTACATTTTTTCAAGCCTAATTGATTTTCTTTTATTTTTACGTAAGCCTACTATGTACAGTATTTAGCCTAAATACAGTAAGAGGAAAAATATAGTTTTTAATAAATTGCATCATTAATTCATAAATTTTGTTGACAAGTGTATAAGTGTTTTAGTTTTATAGTTTTCTATTAAAAATGTTTTGTGGAGAAGGATAAGAAGATGATGCATTAAAAGGTAAGATTTTTATTATGTAATGGAGGTTTTCACATTTTCTGTAGTGTGCATAGCCAACACCACCTAGAAAACAAGGTTTGCGAGTTGTGACGTCACAGGGCACAGGCTACAGGCTGTCATTAGGCAATCAAGATAACCGATATTACTGTTGAATGACGTTTATTTAGACATTAAAATGTGATAGTTTTCTTGTGATTTAAATACACTTGCTTTATATGTTGAAGTGTTATCTCTGTAGGAAATAAACAGTCAGTACTTAATCGGAAATAAATAATTAAATTAAATACTGTATTAGAACAAATGTAGACATGATGACAATTAATTGTCCATTATCTATGTGGTGTTGGTACAGCGCCATACAGCTGATCAGTAGAAATAATAGTCTTATAGCTAAGAATCCCCATGGCCTACCCTCACCCCAACGCTAAAAATAGACTCGGCAAACGTTTCGTGATGGTAATACCATCATACAGTACAGTGCAACTGTATAAGCCGGAAACCTGTCTTAGACGGAAAAAAATGCCAGTCCCAATGGATTCCGTTTTAAACAGGTTTCACTGTAATACCATCTCGACCAAGAAAATGCCTAAACACCGGACTTCAAGATTTTCACAGACCCCATGAATTGAGAAGACATAGGATCTTTAAGAATGAAATGGACAATGCCCAAGAACCAACCAATTTAGGAAGATACTTCACCTTTTAACAGTTCAAGGTTATATAGACAATCTATTTTTCTTTTTAATACACTGGGTATCGTCTATAACGACCTTTAAGGGGGGATGAAAATTAGGTCGCTATATCCGGTCGTCGTTATATCCAGTACTAACCAAGATGGAGTGGGGAGAATTTTAGACTGAATAATAAAGTCTTACGAAGTAGAGAGCGTGCCGATGCGCTCCTAGCTTATTTTCTTAGATATGGCGACCTAACCAGCTCGCTCACTCCCAGGTTAATTGAAACTTCTCTACTGTCGATACGCGTTTGTATAAAGGTTTGATTTTTACGTCAGTGCTTCAGAAGAGTTTGGAGAATATTGTGCCTGAGTCGTTTTTAAATCCGACCATC
The DNA here is from genome assembly GCA_036971475.1 of Prosapia bicincta. Taxonomy (NCBI): domain Eukaryota; kingdom Metazoa; phylum Arthropoda; class Insecta; order Hemiptera; family Cercopidae; genus Prosapia; species Prosapia bicincta. The sequence goes on from JBAIZL010000393.1 coordinate 4,546,003, forward strand.
CCAATTTAACTTTTGATGCTTCAACTGTAACAATATTCCAGGTAGTTTTATGAAAAGATTTAATTTGGTTTAACTTTTATATTTGAATGTTTTTTTTTAGTTTGACCCATTTAATGCGGCAAAAAACAACCATCGTAAAAACCTAATGTGTCAACATAAGATTGTAGTAAACAAATGTCAGCTTATCTCGGCTATGAATAGTCTCGGAAGTGACATATGTATTATCTATGTCTCCGTTTACATTATCGATCTCCGAAACACTTGGCACAAACAGAAACAAACAAACATTCCGAGTTGAGTGCTTATTTTAGTTTGTAATATATTTTAGTAGTAGAGTCTTTAGTTTTGTATATAAATTTTCTTTTTTTCTCTGTTTTTTTTTATTGTGTTTTCTTATATGGAGTGGGAAGAATTTTAGACTGAATAATAAAACAAAATTTAAATTGCTTCCAGAAATTCGTTTTTATTTTTTCTATAACCCCCCTGGTCCATTGGTTGTAAGACAGAGGTTGTATTTGGGGGGCAAAAACACTATTTTAATAAATTTAAATATTTCGGTGAGGATGTGAGACGGACAATTATCTAAAAGCAATAAAATTTTATGTTTTTTCTTTGCCAACTGTGCGTCCCAATCTTTCAGAAACAGTGTGAACAAGTTAGACGTCATCCAGGCTTTTTTATTGCTTTCATAATCCACTGGTAGATGTTTAATCCCTTTGAAGCAACGAGGATTTTTGGATTTTCGGTGACAAAAAGCTTCTATTTAATTGAACCCATCATATTAGCAGCAACTAAAACGGTAAGTCTATCTTTAGAAAATTTTCCTGTACTACATTTTTCACCTTTAAAATGCCACGTTCGATCCGGTGTTAATTTGTAGAACAGTCCCGTTTCGTCTGCATTGAAGATGTCTTCATCTTTGTAACCTTCACGGATAGTCGGCCAAACTGTTTGCAAAAATGTGCTGCATACACTTGATGAAACGCCAGCTGCCTCACCGGATATTTTCTTGAAAACGATATTGTGCCGTTGGAAAAATCGCTGGATCCAACCCTTAGAAATCTCCTCGGAGGTGTTTGGATTTATTCTTTTCCATAACTCGGTGGCTTTTTGTTGTAAAAATTTGGCCTGAGAGAGGGATATTCTTGCTTCTCTGGAACCGAAACCATTCCAACAACGGCACTTCAATTCCTTCTTGCGTCGCCTTTAATTTTTTTCGTCTTGATAGAATGTCCCTTTTCGATTAAGCCTCTAATAGTCTCCCAGACCAGATGGTGGATATTGTAGTGTGATTAACGCCGAGTTCTTTAGAAAGCTGTTTATACGTTTCACCATTTTCCAGGCGGCAACAAATGTAAAACTTTTCTTCCAGTGACGCAGATTTTCTTTATGACATTTTACTAACGTACATACGTATTTCACTTTTGGCTGTATAGTTCGAACTGATCATATTTGTAGTGGAACGGGATTGGAATGGGGATCGCGATTCTTAGAAAGCTTTGTTTATATCGAGAGGATTACCGTTCGGAGAATTCTAGAATGTTCCGTCGGTATACTCGATTTTTTTTTCGACGGACCTGAAATGAATGTCGTTTTAACCGATCCGTCGTTTTACCCGATGTCGTTATAGGCGATGTAAAATGCATTGAACAGGTATTACAGAATCAAGGGGCCGGGAATCTTCGTCGTTACAGCCGGTACGTCGTATTAAGCGATGTCGTTATATATGATATCCACTGTACATGTTTATTTTAAAATATATTAATATCAAGTCAAAATTAAATAAAAATTGAATAGCCTAAGGCGAGATAAACCTCCCGTAGGTTAACTAAAATAAATTTTAAATATTCAAAATTGACTTTCCATTCAACCCCTTGTCTATAATAGGATGTAGGGTTTTAATTTTTTAAAGACAAATTCAATATGGGTTTATTCTTAAATAACTGATAGAAAATATTTATTGACAATATCAGATAATTGTTAAAATTATTGACTTAATTAATTAGGATAATGGTAATTGGTTAGATGTTAGAATATGTTAGGAATCGTAAGGATTTTTTATATTATCATGAAAGAATAGGGTATTAATAATAATTTAGACTTAATAAGAAGACCTTTTCTACACTATTAACCTGAAACTAGGTATGTTAACTGTAATTTCAGGTTTTATAAAAAATAAGATGCAAAATCCTGTAAATGTACACAAACTAGTTAGTAACAAATGCAGATCTTGAATAAAAAATTTATATTTTCAATTAGCTTTGTTTTTCATTTAAGATAAAATAAATTCACTGGGTATCCAATTATAGTCTTCAAGTCAAAAGTGTTTCTCAAACATTCCACTGCCCCAAAAGGAGCTTAAAAGACTTATAGGAGGCTAATTGGTTCTTGTAACAAATTCAGGGGTTGGTTCCCCTGAGGTTTTATTCCTTGAGTTACAGGTTTCAAACCTGGGTTCAGAGTCAAGGGATAAACCATTACTTTCTTGTGGACAAGAAATGGTTAACAAAGTGAGACGAGTGGAGTAAAGCAGATGAGTTAGTCTTAGGTGTGATAGGGAAGGGCAAAAAGGCGGAAAGGTTCGTTAAAACCTGTGCCACTAAATGTCATTACAATATCTAAAGCCATAGAGTTACACAACTTATTATATAACCTGTTAGCAATTGATTAAAGCCTATTTATATTCAAAGGATTTCCCTATGTACAGGACTATAGATAGAAATGAAGTTTGAAGATTAGTCAATAATAATATCTAATGGATAGAAAAGAATTGTAAATAATAATAAAATGAATTAGGCTAATTCAAAAGCAGAAAATGTTGCCAACAGTGCATTCATTTCTTTTGTAATCTTTCTTTATACAGTCATGAACGGTTGCTTCTAATTATAAGCAGGTCCTTTGCCGATTCATTCCTAACTACAAAGAATGAGTTGCAACTGCAAAATGAAATAACTAGCGAAAGAAAAGCAAAAAAATATTTTGATCAGAAATCTAATCTTTCAAATAATTTTCCAGACTGAAACAAAATTCCTTAATAAAATTTCTAAGGGATGAAAGGTTGTTACCAGAAAACGTCAGAGGACTTGAGGAAAATTGTGTGGGAAAAAATTAATTTGTAATAAAGGTTTTAACTGGTTTAATACATAACATAAAAAGATTTAATTACTGAATAGCATTTATTTCATAATTGTTTTCCTCTTAAACACTTGCATAATTTTTCTCTCCAGAGTTATTACATATTAATAAAAAATTGTTTTGTAACTCCTGGATTTTCTCAGTAATTATTAAAATTTTCAGAGTTCATATGCATCAAATTATATACATGGCTTTGGTAACAATATTGCTTTAGTATTATTACATCATGGAACAATTTTACTTAGTGACCAGGCATTATTTAAAATGTCTTATTTTGAATACCTACATTACACATAGTAAAATAGAAGTCATTTTTATTTATTTATTTCAATTGCTGACCATTTTTTGCACCATGGTTAATCATGAACTTTTTATATCATGGCTATAATGTATTTATAATACTTACACAGTAGAATCTTGAAAATTTGAGGTAGATGGGACAGAGAACCCCCCCCCCCCCTGGATTACTAGAAACTCAGATTACACGGAAATAAATTCCTGTGCATTAGAAACAATAAGTGTTTTAATGAACCCTAATACAGTACTAAATTAAGAATGTACAAAATCAGTTTATAGACCTTTATATGAACATTTATTGAAAGCCCAACTAATTTTGTTTGCATACCTTATTAATATAAACTCATCTTGGAAGCCTGACTCGTTCCTTTTGCATACCATATTTATATGAGCATTTCTTGGAAGCCCAATTCGTTTCCTTAGCAAACCGTATTGACATGAATGTTTCTTGGAGCCCGACTCATTTTCTTTGCATAAAGTATCGATATGAACATTTCTTGGAAGCCTGATTTTTCCTTTGCATACCTATGACATGGCTATAAACATTTTTTTGGAAGCCCAATTCATAATTTTCTTTCAAATAGATAAAATAGGCTCAAACTTAACAGAACCTCGAATTACCGGGACTCGAAATTTCAAGACTCTACTGTAGCTATAGATATTTAATACGTACAGTCGAACCTCTATATAACGAACCTCCAGATAACGAAATCCTCTATGTAACGAATTTTTATCTTGTCCCATAACATTTTAGAAGTTATACTGCTTATTTACCTCTATGTAACGAATTTCAGACCTCTCTCAATAACGAAGTTTTTTTCCCATTTCAACCAAAGAAATGTAGTGTTGTATAGGCAGCTCACAATGGCATTTCCAGGAAATTGTTTATTTTCAGCAGAAAGGTCAACAAAACCAAGAATGATAGGCGAAACACATGTCGGCAATTGACTGCATGTTACAGTTCGGTTCAGTTAACACGTTCAGCACAGCTAGCGTTCCGGCACGCTCTGGGTTCCCTTACAGATGCGCTCCCAGCTTATTTCCTTAGATACGGTGAGCTCACCGGCACGCTCACTCCCAGGCTAATTGAAACTTCTCTAGTGTCGATATCTGTATAAAGGTTTGATTTTTACATCAGTGCTTTAAAAGAGTTTGGAGAACATTGTGCCTGAGTTGTTTTTAAATCCGACCATCCCAAGTTAACTTTTGATGCTTCAACTGAAACAATGATTCAGGAAGTTTTATGAACAGATTTAATTTGGTTTAACTTTCATATTTTAATGTTTTTTTTTAGTTTGAACCATTTAACGTGGCAAAATATCCGGTAAAAACAACGATCATAAAAATTACTAGCTTTATCCAAGCTTTCTGAACTAACGCAAGAATAAACGATAACTGTCCTATTAGAGTTAATAAATCAACTGGAGGTGGGAACAGACTATTGTAAATCTGAGTCATTGACAAAATGCTTGGACGCCCGAAAACCTAATGTGTCAACATAAGGTTGTAGTAAACAAATGTCAGCTAATCTTGGCTATAAATAGTCTCGGACGTGACATGTATTATCTATCTCTCCATTTACATTACTCTGTGGCTTTGTGGAACACAGCACAAATGTTGCTAGCTCAGTTACTTATTTTTATTCGTGCCGTAAAGTGCAACTAAAAATTACTAACTTTTTCAAGTAAAATTTTGAAAACTAGAAACGATTTAAAAAGTACCTATACGAAGTTACTGTATTTACAGTACTGTATTACTGTACATCGTATTTTATGTTTAACTTAATACAGTATTTGTTTCTCCGGATATGGTCTGTGTAGTGTATAAAACAGTTTGTGTTGTTTGAAATTGAATTGTGTGTATAAAAATAAAATACTGATAGATTGTGTGTATTCAAATAAAAACAGTATAGGGAGTTAATAAATGTAATACAGTTAATCAATAATACAGTTGATAAATTATGGCTTACTAAGTTTGGTGAGTGTACTTATTTACCAGTAAGTTTTCATAAGCATTAGATAACTTATCATAATAGCCTATATAGAGTAGACCCTATGAAAAATATTGAATGTGGATATCTAATACAATGAAGAAACATCAATAAAACATTTTTAACATTTTTTAAAAATAAATTGAGATTTTATAAAACATTACCCTATATTAACATTGGCCTATTACACTAACTACGCTCGTAATATTATACTGTATCCCTTTTATTACCGCAGGTAGTGCGATATGCGTAAGATGGGGTGGGAGCATTCTTTACAACACAACCTCTCAATAACGAATACCTCTCTAGAACGAATTTTTTCTCTGGATAATCGACTTCATTATACAGAGGTTCGACTGTATTTGTATTTAGAATAATATAGTAGAAGTATATATAGAAGTAATATGTATTTAAGTTTTCAAATATCTTATGAAAAATATAAATTATTTACAATAAAGTCAAATATTACAAAAATGAAGCATGTAGAATTTAATAAAGCAAAACCAATTTTATAGTACATATTAATATTGCACAATACTTACATATTAAAACACAGTTCGTTATTTGTAGGTACAATTTTCCTTCTTTTAGATATGTTATTCCACATTTTTTTCTCTGCTGAAAACAATAAAAAAATAGTTAAGAATTCAGTCATATTTAGAAACACATGAAAATTTTAACAATACAATCTCACATATTATTCTCACTAAATATTAAAAGATTTACTTTTCATTAACGGCTACAATCTTTTTTTTTTTAAGAGAAGTATGAGGGTAATCATTTCTACCTTGTCTCTTTATCAGTAACATTCTAATTTCACTATATGAAGGTAGTTTCTTGTAATAACAACACATGCCCTGTACTAATAAACTGTAATATGTTAGGTATTCCAGAAATAATATACTTGCAAAGTATATGGTTTACTTGCAAAGTAGATCAAATTGTTGTGTTACGATTCGTACAACTCTTAGTGGTGACTAGAAAGTAACCTAACAACATTCAATTTATAGAAACCAAAACACACACAGCTAACATGTCAATGTTGTCCTTCAACCAACCTCTCTCTCTCTCTCTCTCTCTCTCTCTCTCTCTCTCTCTCTCTCCCTCCCTCCTTCGCCATTCCTTTCCATTTAAGACCGTATTTCTTAAAATTGCTTTTTTCTGCTTTGTTTCATTTGACTAGGTGAATTAAATACAGTATAGTATAAAAAAGTTAAACAGTATAGAAAAATAGTTAAATATTATACCATATTTAGAAAGTATTCAAACAAAAAAATAAGATATAAAAATGCCACAATACAAAAATGTTTAAATATCTTTGATTTTAAAGTAATAATTAGAATATTAATATTAAAAATAAATATTGACTATAAATAAATTACACAAAATGAGTACACACAAGAATAAAGTGGTTTTATATGTCCTAAAAATGTTGAATATAACAATTAAAATAATTTTTTAAGAACTAAAAACTTTACTGAATTAATTTGATTTAAAAAAATATTGAAATTAATAATTTGTAAACATATTCAATAAGTAAAAAATAATAATTTTATTTGTAGAAGAATCATTTTATTGAAAAAATTACTACAGTAATAAAATCTAAGAAACAATTCATGTAACAAAAGATACAGAACTTTTAAGGTACATGACATTCTTATACCGAAAAAAAATCACCATTAAGATCACTGGGGTTAGTACTTGCCTATCACCTACAGTTTAGATTCTGGGCTCTATAAATCCCAATGTAAATTCACACAAAAATTGAAAACCATAAAGAAAAATGACATAAAATTGTTTGGTTGTCCTGAGATGCTAAAGACATCACAGGTAAGAAAAAAACTATCAATTAGCATTCAGATAACTGAAAGTCTATGTCAATATTTTAAATTCTTCAAAATAATATAAGGAATGAATACGCTTTGCACCCATAGCAGAGGGCAAAGTAAGAGGATAAGCCTACTGAAGTTCAACAATCAAATTACAACCTGAAACCAATTTAAAAATGTATAAACCCTAAGAAGGAAACTAACAGACCTTTCTTCGTAATAAACAGAGGTATTTTCATGAAATAAATATATAACCATACTAAAATAGTTGATATATTTCGAATAAACTACATCTTATGTCAATCAGAAGAAAGAATCTACTACTTACAATTGTTCATTGAACAAATTTGTCCTTCCGTGTAAACATGATACACCAACACAAATTTTTCTCAGAAGAAAATACTGCATCATTCCATTTTTAAACTTGATTGATTTTTTGCCTATAGATTTCTTTACGGTTCTCGGTTTAATTATTTTAAGTATTCAAAAACTAAACAAAAGCTGATCCACACTTGAAGAAACTAAGAGACTATCAGTGAAATTGATGTAACAGCAAAATAGTCAGAATAGATTTATTGGCAAGCATCCATTGGCCGATGTGAGATATCTGCACACAGAATATTGTTACCATTAGCTTAGACTGGCGCAATAAATGGATCTGCTTGGCAAACATGCATTGGCCGATATAAGATATCTGCTTACAGAATATTGTTACCATTAGCTTAGACTGAAGCAATAAGTGAATCTGATTGGCAACCATGCATTGGTCGATGGGAGATATCTGCTTACAGAATACTGTTACCATTAGCTTAGTCTGAAGCTATAAGTGGATCTGATTGGCAACCATGCATTGGTCGATGGGAGATATCTGCTTACAGAATATTGTTACCATTACCTAAGACTGATGCAATAAGTAGATCTGATTGGCAAGCATGCATTAGTCATGGTGTGTTCTCTATAGGTTTACAGTACCAAGTGACGGTACTGTACTATTCTGATCAGCGACAATAGTATCGTAACAAAATTCATTATTATAAATCCCAAATCAACACCTGGTTTATACACTTTCTCTATCTTCAAGTTTAGTTATACCAGTTTTTAAAACACCTATTACTGTCTTTAATTTTTAAACACAGTTGAAACAAATTGTGTTTCTTGAACATGATTTTAACTTGATTAAAACTATTCTAAAACAAATTATTTGAAAATATATGCTTCTGGTTTTACTTACTACTGCTTTCCTGAAGATTTTCCCCATTTAATTCCTGAAAACAATTACCACAAAATATATCAATACTTTCATATAACTAGATCATATAAATCAATTTTAAAAACCTACCTTAGCTTTATGACCTAACCTAAAAATTGTTAATTTTACCAGTTACATGCTCACTATTTCTATTTTAGCAATCTCATTTATTTATCTTCACCCAGAAATAGTTTGTACACCATTTTAAAAATGTACTTGAATTTCTGACAAATTTAAAGCAGCAAACAGGCTCTGTTGACATCTAATTACCTTTCTATCTCAAATGATTAAAGTCTTGACTATACTATGTAAATCAATATATAGTAGAACTGTTTTCAATGTCTTATTAAAGATTAAAGCAACTTCTTTCTATTCGCTATTTTTAGCTTTTCTATTATTAATTAATGTTGTACTGCAAGCTTGGCAAAAGAATGTTTTCCTATTATGAAAGAAAAACTGTATTTTTTGTACTTTATGTTTTTCCTTAATTAACTTACTTTGTTTTCAGTTTGTACTTCAATTTCTTCTCCCTCACTAAATTCTTGTATTGTAAATAGTTCATGTTCAGTGTTACCTACAACAAAACATTTTCACTTTCACACCAAGTATAATCTGAAATTAAAAAATCATGTCCTAGAAAACATCTAAATAAAATATTCATGCCACTGCTAGAAATTCAACCATGTACAAATCTTTAGAAAATAAAAACAACCTAAATATAGAGAAAATATTAACTTTATTACATTTCTAAATAATATATAATTCCATAACACCAGGTTGACATCAATTTTTTCTAATTAGATACACATTTTTTTATAAAGTTTGTGTTACATAGTGTATACAGTCCTTTTTCAAAAAACTTATTGTTTCAAGATGTTATAAAAAAACAAATAAGTAGGCCTATATATTTTATTATATAGGATGCCGCAATTATAGCCCCTACTATTTTTATGCATTACCAAAGCAAACTATTTCAAATAAATAAAATGTTAATTTTTCATTTCCTTTTGTTGTTAGTGCTAATTTAACTCCATCAAATTTTATTAGAAAAATGTTTTTTTTTTATATTTATTTTCTGCACATAAAAGTTTTGAAGTTATACCATCGCAAACTTTAAAATTTTATTTTTTTTTATGTAACAATTTAGATACATATTTTATATTCTACACAATAGTAGGCTGATATTTTCAAAACGTCCTGGTATCAAAAACATACAAACTGCATTTACAACTGAACTGTCGATATTTTTAGCAGTCATTTTCACACTTACCTTTTTGCAAAAGTGAAGATAAATGCAAAAGTACATTGCATTAACAAAAGTACATAAAAAAAACTGTATTTGTTAATGGTCTCAAAGTGATTTAAAAAAAAATTAAAATAATATTTAAAAATACCACAACACTAAATGATTAAATATCATTGACTTTAAAACAATAATTAGAATATTCATATTAAAAATATTTACTGACTATAAAATAAAAACAAAAAAGTGTACTACCAAAACACGAGAATAAAGTGGTTTTAAACGTTCTTAAATTGTTGGAGATATAAATATTTATAACGATTAAGAAATACTTATATATAAGAAGGTAAATGTTTTACTGAATTAATTTGATTAAACAAAAAGATATATTGAATTTTTTAAACTGTGAAGATATTCAATAAGTAAACAAGTAATATAAACAAAAAAAATTCAAGTTAAATTCTACTGAGCTCAACAAAGAAAAATTTTCATTTTATAATTACAATTAATATAATAATGTATATACAGTAAACTCCCAATTATCCATGGAATAGAGTGGCCCGGCAACGCTGGATAACGAATTTCCCGGATAATCCGCTATGAACAAAGAATACGCAAAACGATCGATAATCGATTATTATACCATAAGTTACACAAATAATGACCTCGGTTAATGCAATTCACAAATAATCTTCAGAGGACAAAATAAATACAGAAAATAATTTAAAATGTCGATGTATTTGACGGATTATAACATGTACATTTATATGTCTAACTATTTACAATACGTACATAAGTATATGTCAAAAGTAAGTATGTATGTACATATGTAATTTCCTTTACACATAATACACTAACTTTTTAACAAAAAAATCTGTTACTTTCGTCTGTTTTTTTGTGAGCATTGATTTAGCTTTAATGTGCGATCGAAGTTTCTTGAGAACCATTTTGTCTCACAGTAAAGAGTCGTCTTGCTCCTCTACGTACTGAATAAGGCAATCGACAGACCTCAACGCAGTGTCATGGCTGATCTTAGCCTCCTCATTTCTATATCGTCATCTTCACTCTCTTCCAAGACCTTGCCTATCAGATAAATAAATGATCTTACACAGATATATGAACATTTATAAATCACAAATTTCAAAAAAAAAAGTATGAATGAAGACTTACCTAATGCCGAATCGATGATTTGATCAACAGTGAAATGTTCAAAACCGGGTTCATTTGCGTCACAGTTTATCCATTCAACGATGTTTTCTTCATCTACACTTTCGCCTCCAGGAACAGAGTTTGCTAAATTAGCCAATTCATCTACCTTAGCAGTTTCTTCAACCACAGTAGCTTCTTGCAAAGGATCAATCACACTGGGTAAAATTTTCCTCCAAGGCTTTACCAGTGTGGATTGTTTAACTCCCTCCCAAGCGGTGTTTACATCATAAATGCTGTCGAGAATTGTGTATGTCTTCCAAAAGCTCTGAAGGTCACTTCCCTCTTCAATCCTCCATAGGTCACCATAGATGTCACCTCTCTCTATACCAACATCCCTCATGCACACGGCCTATCTGCAATAGAGAATTTTCTAAACAAACGCCCAGGCAAGCCTTCTCCCACTACACCTTTTCTTGTGAACCTGACCAGGTTCATCCTCGAGAAGAACAACTTTCAGTTTGAGGGAAGGTACTACCTTCAAATAAAGGGAACAGCAATGGGCACCAGAATGGCACCATCGTACGCAAATCTATACATGGGATTGTT